>JAQGAP010001276.1:0-21355 GCA_034697805.1 Orchesella bifasciata | reverse complement strand
TGAAAATTACCAAGTTAAAATGAATTTAAAGCTTGTGTTCCGTAATAAATCAGTTTAAACAGAAATCAGAAAAATTTGACCACATATTTTGCACTTTTTAAGCACATATCGATATACATATTCGGGTGGTTTTAACCACATTTTCTGAACAGGTCTAATAATGATAATTCTGAATGAGAATGAAAAAAGGCTGGAAAGATAATTTGTTGCAAATTTACCACTACTGTTTTTTATTATGAACGTCAATTATATGAACCGAATTCAAGGACAAATATCTACACAACTCCAATTGCCGTAAGAACTGCATCTTGTGTGCTAAACAGGATCCTTGCCATCATCGTTCGCTTCAACTCCGCATTAAATAGCCCAAGCCCTTTCACCGGAAACCCGATGGGTCGCAAAGTCTTCAGGATTCTTTTATTCCAAGCCCGATTCCCACTCCGAACCATTAGAACTTCGCTACAGCGCCACTCTCTCAACATTTCTTCACTCAAATTCACCGTGCTCACAGCCAACCTCAATGAGACTAGGAGTGTGAGCGTGACCACGGGAAATAGGGAAGGTGCCACAAGATACGAGCTCAAGCTCAGAAATTTCCAGCCAATTATTGATGTTGCATAAACACAAATGATTAGGAACGATCCACCTTGATACAAAACGTATATAATGGCCTTGCAAGCAGTGTCCACTTTTGTACACGTCCATTGGAGAATCCAGTATTCCACTATGGCTTCCTGAAGATTTACTGCAGCTCTGCGGCGAGTTGCGAGTAGCCGATTTGCAGTCAGAGACCCGATGCAGATGATGTTCCCAAGTAGAACTCGAAACGATCTGCACATTTCAATCGTCGTGATCTGGCAGAGGAAGATAGCAAATATGCGACGGGTAGTGGAACCCATGACATTCTCTGGATTGACAGGAATGAGATACTTTAGTGAAATGGAAAAGTTATCAAATTGCCCCAAGTATGATACAGGTAAAAAGAAGAAAGGTCCGATGAATAAGCCCATAATTAAGAATACAAGCACGATTCCCAGGAGGTCTGCATCTTGTCTTTTCGCCAATCGTTTCAATTCTGTAAAAAATTTTAAAATATTTAAAAAAAATGCATACTTTGTATAATATTTGAACTACTTACCTTCTATAAGGAGTTTGAAAACGTATGAAAATGTTATAGTTTCTTGTTTTTGCTCAGCTTTTCCAGTGTAATGAGCCCGAAGACGAAGTAGGTCATTAACATACTCACAAGTTGCATCTCGATGTGTATAATTCGTATAATTCAACCCAATACAGAGAAAGTAGAGAGTGAACATAACAACCGTATAAAACAGCTCATCCGTTCTGATTATTTTGGGTTCCAAAATGCCTTTTACAATGATAACGTAGAAAAATGAAGCCGGCCAAAGTATTCCACAAACAAAGTAGTTGAGAATGTTGTAAAATGTGAGCAGATCTCTCCCCGTTTGGTTGAAGCCGAACAGATTTGTTTGGAAATTGTAACGGTAAAAGTATCTGGAGTAGTGAAAAGTATCAGAGAGGAGTTGGTTAAGGCCCAAAGAGGCCAAACAAAGGTTATCCCTCATAATATTAAAGGACTAGAAGAATTCTTCAACGTTTTCTCTCTAAAGCTCTCCGACAACTGGCAAAAGTAATAAATTGGTTTTTGACTTTTTATTATTGATTCACCTTTCTAAATGAAAAAAATGTTGTTTTTCGTTCACAATTCGATTGAACAAAAAATATTGTACTACATTTTTGGTAGCTACCTGAAAGCATTTGTATGGGAAAATTATTGATCAAGAAAACGATTAAAAATTTAGACTTCTAAAGACATTGGAATAACAATACCAACCAAATGTACAACGTTGGATCTTATACAAAAACAACATTTTTGAGGAATGGAAAACCCCACCATAATAACTTAACATGCATTGATAATCAATCAATATTCATTAATCATGCTTTAACAACGAAGAAATGCTTGATGTTATACCGTTCTTTATAAGCTGAACAAAGAGATAATTTACATAAGAGAAAATCAAATCTCCCGCCTTTTCTTTCCCTATGCCAATGATTGTTTCTTTCTAGATGCTGATTGGTTGGTTGAATTTCCTTGTTTTTCTCACTTCGTTTGTTGACTTTGTTGTTCGTCCAAACAGGAGCAAAACGTCAATCGTTTGTGATCTTGTGAATCAAATAAAATCAGTTGTTTTCAGTTATAAAGTAGTTGAAAGAGTGTCCAGACGATATCGATCATGGATAACAAGGCTGGAGGAGGCTGCATTGACGCGGAACGAGATGGGGTGTTGGTACCGTATCAACCTCCGAAACGACGACGATTGGATTCGGATGTGGACTGCGTTCTCGCGACGACGGTAAGATTTTGAATATAAATTGTGAGTTAATGGTTATCTTTATAACGCTTGTGATAATCATTTATGTCGATTTTATTTAATGACAATTGATGTTGATGATTGTTTAGGTTGGGGTGGATCAGTTCTCGTTTAAATGGAACTGGAATGGCTTTGCGTCACTGAAAAACGAGCCTGAGATCAGATCTCCGGTGATTATTGCGGGTCCGAAAACCAAACATAGTTGGTTAGTTAGTTGTTTTTATTTGTGATTGATTGGAAAAGCGGCAGTTGATGATGATGATGATGATTGTTTTCCGTGTTTTCAGGCAACTGAAGATAACTCCCGGAGATACCTTGAAGTTTGTGTTGATCCTCAAAGGTTTTGGAACGGGTGCAATGGATTCTCCCAACAGAAAAATAAGTGCCCGATGCCAGCTCGTCTTCTTTGGCCGTGATGGGGGCGTTGAAAGGGTGCTTGGTCAGTGGTTTGGCTTTTAAATAGACGATGGTTACTTTGGAAGGGTGAGAAATTAAAACTGATTTTTTATTTAACCATTTAGGCAAGCGAACCGAGCCTCCATTATCATTCGGACTGGAATCGGAGTTGGACTGGGTTCACACCCTTCTGATGACGGAGGTGGAGCAGTACGTCGTCAACAACTCGCTGAAACTCCGGTGCACCATCTGGGTTGAGGGGGAGGTGAAACACAGTCAAGAGACTATAGGATGTCGTTCTACTTCCGCTGAAGAGAGACGTGAGCAGAACAACGAAGCCTTTGTTCAAGAAATTGCCAAGCTGTTCAACAATACTGATGATAGTGATGTTAAAATCTCGGTGAAGCAGACTGGCTCTTATTTAAATGCTCACAGCGTTATCCTCAAGGGTGCGTAAAACTATCATGAAATTAGCTTTTAGCAGCCTCTCATCATGAGATGATGATCATTCATTCCCATTCTTATTTTCAGCCCGAAGTCCAGTCTTTGCTGCTATGTTTCGTCAGGTTCCTTTCAAGAAGGAGGTTACTATCGAGGATTTTGATGACGAAACCGTGAAGGGGATGCTGGAGTGGGTGTACACTGGGAAAACGGGAGTATTGGAGAAACGGGCTCCTGATCTCCTCCAGATTGCAGATAAGTATGGGCTGGCTGGACTCAAGATGGATTGTGAGCACGTGATCGCTGATCATTTGACTGTGACCAATGTCTCCCAAATACTGGTTCTTGCGTATGTTTTTAAAGCTCTGTTGTTGAAGCAGCGAGCTACGGAGATGATATTAAAGTAAGTGATTTGATAACATAACTTCTGGTGGCTCACGTTAACGTTCATGCACTAAATAATTTTGGGTTTGCCTTTCAGAAACAAGAAGGAGGTTAAGAAAACGGCAGAATTTAAAGAGGTAGTTGCTCGGTACGGCCGTACGAATATTTTTACGGAGCTCTACTTGGCTGACATTGCTAATAATAAGTAGTGGAAGAAATAGATATCGTCGTGACAGGTAATTTTTAAGATGAATTTCAGATCATAATTTATGTATTACGTCCCCTTTTGTATTGACTGATGTATTATTTTTTGTGTTATGATCGTAATAATCAAAATAAATGAAGTAATTTTTTAAAAAGTTTTTTCTTGTCGTGTTTGACCTTAGGAGTAGAAAAAATCAATCATTATGCTCTGGCCTACTTCTTTATGATTTTCATACACTTCATCTACAAACCGTTGTGTTCGCAGAAAGGCTAAATACTGCGACAACGCTTTCAGCGAGCTAACTTTTAATAGCAAGAAGTACTGCATAGGTTTTTTTTCTTGTTTCCAAACAAGCGAACTTGGATTTGATAGAACTTTCGGTTTAATAATCAGTTTTAATTGTTGATTTGAAAAGCAAATTAACAAGATGAACAACGCCAACGCCAGTTCTACTGGAGGAGAGACTCCTGCTCCAAGAAGTGGCGACGATGCTGAAGTTGTCGAGATTTTAAACTCAATGCTTGAGGTAAGTGTGTCAAATGTTACATTTTTAATTGCCATTTGATGGGTTAATAATTAATTAATTTTGTTTTTATATGTTTGTATTAACAGTCAGCTAGTTCAGCTTCCATCACCGGAGAGCGGAGGAGTCGCGGTGGAAGTGAAACAGCGGTGTCTTCCTCTGGAATTCCAATGGTTGCTTCACCTTGGAATATGCCTCGTTTCCCTGTAACCTACCGGCTTCTGCCTCGGATTCCAGATATACGTTCCGACTTGCGCTACAGCCCCTACAATTCCAGGACTTTGATGCAACACTTGGAACTCGTCTTCAGCACGTGGACTTCCCCTTACGTTGAGGCTTATGGAATGTACCGTCTGTTTGACGCCCTCGTCACTAAAATGTTCCGGGATAGTGGCCGAATTTACAACTTGTTCCTCCTTGACGCCACCATCTGCGCCACCGCTTCGGTTGGAGAAGTCTGGTACGGACCGAACGACGGGAATCTCAGCCACAGGTTTGGAGTCAGGTTGCGCACCTTCTTACAAGTGATTGGGAGACCGTACGTGTTGTTTATATTTGACCAGCGCCCCAGCATGCCGGGAGGCACGGTGATTGAGTTCGAATTGGAGTACATGCATCAGAAGTATAGGGATAAGCAAGTGCAGCTTGAAATCTTTGCGAGGAGTCCTGGTCTTTTTGAAATTGGGACTGAGAGGGTCACCTTCATTTCAGGGAGGGGAGTGGAACTCACTTATCCGAAGGTGTATCGCTTTCACGCTACTACTGCAGCATCGGTGTCGACTTCAGCCTCAAGTAGTGACAATGACTGAGTGTCTTGTTAGGTATTAGTGAGGTTGGTCTGAAGATAAGTGTCACTCATTTATCCCAACGTCCTAGCACCTGGTGTTACTTTTGGTTGAAATAAAAACTCTGTTCAGTTGATGATGATAATGATGAAAGGTTTTATTGCGTTTTTTTTGTCAATCATCTACAATTCACCTTCATTATCCACCCATTACTGCATAAATGCTTTCATGTAAAAGTGTCAAATGTCACCTCAACTATTCATTTTTCCCTAATTAGGACACTAATTATTGCATGAAGTCGCGTTGAATGGAGGAATGTAGGCCAAAACTAGAAACGTCGTGAATGTGGAATAGTTGGCAGCTATACAAATATAATGGAGCTCAATACGAAACCTTGGCCATCGATAAAAATCCTGACCTTTTTACTCTGCTCACATTGCCCCTCCACTTTTCCATTGGAATACTCTCTCTTATCTACGTCTGCTCTGAATTACGGTGATAGTGACTGTTTAGTTGGAAAGTTATTATTAGGAAATGGAATTATCAGCAGTGATAGTATTTCTGTGAGCTTCAAAAACAAGTATTGTAGCTCCGCACCTGTGCTTATCATGATGATTGAAAATGCTACGAACGTTTTTAACAAGTTGACCCACATTTCGTTAAATAAATCACAAAAACTGATATTATTAGCTCGTACCAACCGTTTGGGTAGGGAAGTAGATAATTTGAAGTTGGAGGTTGAAGGAGGAGACATTTCCCCAACAGTTTTTAATGCGTATGATGTAAATAGCCAGGTTTACATGGTATTTTATGAGAAAAGTGAAGGTGAATGCGATTTGAAGGTGTTCAACATTTGGGAAGTTTATTCAATTAAAAGTAAACCTTTCTTTAAATATGTGGACTCAGTTTCTGAGTTATTAAACTGGATAAGTCAAAGTCAACACGAGCAGGGTGCAGCGGTAGCGGTCAGAAGGCAGAATTGGGATGGTGTGCCATTTACTGCGGGGGTATTCGTGGATTTTCAAGTAAGAATTGGAATTGGCATTCAAACTGTTTTATTCAATTAAAAATATAATATTTCAGTTAAGAAACCATTCATATTTTTGTAAAAATGAAGTCGGATGGGAACAAATATGAAATTGGAATCCAGCCAAACATCCCAGGTCTGAAGGGAAGTGACTACAAGTTGAGCTCCAGCTACAGCGCCCACATCTATTGGGATTTGCAATGGGCCTTGAACTTCACAGAAAACCTCAAGGTTTTTGACGGCACCAAGAAGTTTCCTGATGCGTTCCAAAATTCAGAGGAACCTGTTGACTTAGTTTTGAGCCACTTTGGAGTCACAGATGAGAAGCGAAACATCGCTGAGGCGCTGCGACCAACGTTTTTCAGCGGGTATGAAAAACAACTCAACAAATATTTGAATTTCAATGAAATTATAACTATTTTGAGCAGAGTTAACGCCTACTTCATCCAACCACCTGCCCACACCGTCCGCAACATTTACGCAAAGCCGTTTTCCTCCCTCAAGTGGTCAATGATCCTATGCATGTGGATCCTGATAGGGATAATTCTTCACATCCTCCACTTCTTTCAAAGAGGCGATATTAAAAGCCTTTCCCACCTCCACCTCAACTGGTGCCTCATCTCCGTCTTTTGTCAGCAAGGTTGTTCCACCCACCCATCCTCCGTCTCCACCCGTTTCGTCCTCCTCACTGGTCTCCTCTTTAGCTTCTTATGCTACACAATTTTCACAGGGACAATAGTTTCCGACCTCTGGGCTAATTTTGTGCCCATCCGAAACCTGGAGAGTTTGCTCTCCCACTCCAAATCAATTTACATGAGTAAAGACAGCGACGTCAGTAAATTAGTGGCTGGTGGAATGAAGCAGTTTACTCCGCATTTATTACCCAAGGTAAAATTCCACAATTTGACAACTGCCTTTTGGAAAGTTTCAAGTCGGAGTGAAGAAATCAGTTGTTTACTCGCTTGGCCAGATTATTTCACGGGGTCGGGAAGGAAACTCCTAAAAAATTATGATAATGTGGACCGGAAACTGTGTGAAATGTTCTCTAGCTTCAAATACTCCCCGTTTCCAATGAAGGTCGCAATGTTTGTAAGGAAAGGGAGCCCATTCAAACCCATTTTGAATTATAGGATTGCAATTGGACTGGAAAGAGGGCTGATTTCAAGGTACTGGAGGAAATACGAGATAAATACGAAGTTGGAATGCGTTCAAAGAAGGGAAGCTGGACGAGAGTTGGAAATGTTGGATATTATCCTAGCGTTTTTTATCCTCGTTGGAGGTTTTGGACTCAGTTTGGGAGTGTTGGTGGTAGAGGCAGGGATTAAAAGCGGGGTGAGATGGTATCACGTCTGTAATCAGCTTGAATAATCGTAAAATAAATGGAATAAATAATCATAACTGTAGTTCTTCTAAACAGTACAAATTCAATGCCAATGCCATTTCATCAATCATGTAGGTCGGCCACACACGCTCAGAGAATGAATGAGGGACATCCGATTCTATGTCATTATAAAAGTGCCACACAAGCGGAACATTGACGTAGTCACTAATCATACCAAATACCTGCTCTAAAAGTATAGATGCTTGTGAGAGCGGTATGCGCAAACGAAACTGCAACAATTTCCTTGTAAAACTAATCAGGGTCACTTGCATTTTCACTTCTGAGTTAGAAACATTGACATTGAAGTTGAAGCATATATATGTGCCAGACTGTGCAAGCTATCTTATTTGAAAGAAAAATGTTCTTCCTCGCAGTTGAGAATGTTTAAATGTCTGTTCACACAATTTTGTTCATTTTTGAGTAATAGATTCTCAAACCATTCCAACGAAAGAGACAGAATGAAGTCAAAAATTTGGTTGTGCATCGCATTCCTTCTATTTTGTATGAAAAATACTTCAAACCTTTAAAACCTGTTATAAAGTATCGTTTCAACAAAAATTTTCCTTTTCACGTTTATTCAGCTCAAATATTTCAAACAACTGCGGACGAAGATGAGGATGGCGAAGAAATTCCAAAATCTTGTGCAAAATACGCCATCAAGTGGATCGAAGGGATTCTCAAGTCGACACTGACGTGCTTGGCTGGACGCTCTACATTCAAGTTGAATAACATTTTCGAGTTGGTGACAAGAGCTAGTGTATGTAAAAATGGAATTAAATAAATAATAATATATATTTTTTTATTAAATTATTATTATTTTGCATGTATTTAGCCAATTCTCATATTGCCCCCATTGATTTTTTTTGCATTTAGTGTCTTCTCAAGTGCACACTCCAAGAGGAAGGGACAATCGGAATAGATGGGATATTGGATGATATCGGGGCAGCCATTTACTTTGAAGAATCGTTTGATACGCCCGTCAAAGACATTTCTATACCGCTTCTCCAACGATGTTTTGCCTTAGCTGAAGACTTCCAGCCGAAAGAGTATTGGTGCAAGGTAAGTCATTGGCTTCCAGTATTTCATCAACATTTTCATTTCCCAAAACTCATATTTGTTTTATTTTTCTAGTCATATCTTCCTTTCATCGAATGCTCAATCAGCTCCATTCTCAAGGGTTTTATCCCCTATGTTGGAGACTGCATTGCGAATCCGGTCGTCGGAATCCTGTTCTCCACTATCAAATACTTGACACCAGATTCCCCACAGTTAGCTGATGCAATGACGGAGGTGAGGGTAGCGATGCAGCAAAAGAATAGGTTCAAATGTCTCAACACCAACTGCACAAAGATGTATGAATATAAAAAAGTCAATGGAACCAAGTCGGTGGTGCTGTATAACCAGAATTTGGAGGTGATGTCGGTGGAAACGAGAAATATCAAAGTCAATACTAAACAGTAGTAATGTAATGTAATGAGAGTATTTATGCCTGAATAAAGGAAAGTGTGAAATTACAAAAACTTCAGTAGTTTCCTGCATGAATCAATTTTAATTTGGAGTCGATTTTCATGACAAACAAAATCGCACTAAAACAAAGCATGTTAAACTGTTTCTTATAACGTAAAAATTTTCATGCATACATTCATATTGAATAGACACTTTTTGCATATATTCAAAATCACTTGCACTGAAGTATATTATGGGTTGAAGTATTTTCAACCATGATCATGATCTTAAACAATACCAACCGCAACAACTGCCATGAACCTGTAGATTTGCATGGTAATATCACTGTGAAATTTGCAGGACACGTTTTCAATGAATGAATTGTAATGGAAATGGCAATATACCGAGCTGGTCATTAACTTCCAAACAGAATAAAATAAAAATAGATATGGAGCATTTTATTGTAATTTCCACCTGCCGCAGCTCCATAATTATAGTGACCGGCGAACCGCAAGGACGCACACGCATATAGACTAACTGTACTCGTGCATTTTATTTCGCACAAATATGATACGATGCACAGGTTTGTTGACCATCAACCATTGTAACTTTCGTTGATAGCCTAATATTATAGTTGGTGCGAATGAGTATTAAAAATTGTACAGTGACATTGAATCTTGAAACACACTCATCATACATGATACCTGTTATCAATTTTGAACAGGAAGACATTTCATAGTTGCAAAAGTGTTCCGGATTTTTGATGGGGAAAATGGATTGTACTCATCTGTCACAAGTTTGTCTCTTTCAGAAGCAAGGATCTTACGCTGTCGCGTTTAACGGGAATGGAAGTTGGGAGAATGAGGCTGAAATATAAGCTGTTGTTCATATTCCTTGTGTTTTGTATTGAAAATATATTTTAATGCCTAATTTATTTTCGATTTATCAAAAAAGCTAATTTATTGACTAACTTCTACTTTCCATTGGTCTAGGGTTCGTATTAGAAACCAGGTCCCAAGATGACAACGAGATTGATGATGACGACCCTCCGAAATCGTGTGATACCTACGCTTTCTTGTGGATCAAGGGGATTGTCAAGTCGCTCCTAAAATGCTTATCAGGACGTTCAACATTCCGACTCAAGAACATCTTTGAGTTGGGAACGAGAGCAAGTGTATGTAAACTCAGTTTTACCTAAAATCATTGCTATTTTTAGCAAATTCTCACAACACCCCAAGTATTGTTTTATAAATTGCAGTGTCTTCTCAAATGCACACTCCAAGAGGAAGGTACCATTGGCATGGATGGGTATCTGGACGATATCGGTGCAGCAATGTACTTTGAAGATTCGTTTGATACGCCCGTCAAAGACATTTCCATGCCGGAACTACAGGCCTGCTTTGCATTAGCACGTAATTTTTGCAAATTAAAAATTATCCTATCTAAATGAATTCTAATTTTATCCAATATTTCAGGACAATTCAATCCAAAAGAATACTGGTGCAAGGTAGGTTTTTACATAATATTCAAATTCGCAATCATTTCCTTTTAGTTCAAAATTTTCTGTTCCATTTTTGAAGACATATCTTCCCTTCGTTGAGTGCTCCCTGAGTGCGATTCTAAAAGGATTTATTCCATACGTTGGAGACTGCATAAGCAGCCCTATTCTTGGGATTCTATTCTCTGGTATCAAATATCTAGCGCCGGAGTCTCCTACATTAACACGATCCATGACAGACTTGAGAAGGTCCATGCAGAAAAAGAACCAGTTTAGATGTCTCGACAAAAATTGTACGAGGTTGTATGAATACAAAAAGGTGAACGGAACAAAGGCGCTGGTGCTCTATAACAAGAATCTGGAAGTGGTTTCAGTGGAGACAAAGAAAGGTCAAGGTCAACGACAGAAAATGGGGAATGATAGGCAGAATTATAAGCCAAGAAGGTGGTGGCAGAGGCAGCAGCAGCCGAGCAGAAATAATGGATATAATTACAGATATGGATGATTGATGAAATTTGAAAAAAATATTATAATTTAAGTTGATGAATAAACGGGGAGGGCTTCTCAAATACCGTCTTCAATTTCATAAATTCCAAAACATTGCAAATTCCAAGAACATTCCAAAATAAAATGTCAACTTTGTTGAAACAAAAGGTTTCTAGTTGGCAAACGCAAAAATTAAGAAGCAGTTCATTCCTAAACAATCAAAGTAATTGGTAAAGCTGTAATACGAACGTCTCCACTCTTGTTTTTACTTCATCGCAGCTGCCTGCATCTGGAGTTCTTGTTAGCAGAAAGGTCAAGGTCAATGTGATAATTTGTAGAATGATAGGTAAACGTATACGCAGGGGCAGCTGTGCAGGAATAATGGATGGTTACAAATATTGACGCTGAAAGTAGTATGTGTTAACCTTGAATCAGCTTGCTAGATGAAAAACGTTCTGGGATCCTCGACATACTCAAAATGGTCATATTCCCCTTCACTCTCTTTCAAGCTCTGGAATCGGGCACATATCATACGTTAAAACGACTTTGATTGCGAAATAAATTCTCAAACCTTATAAAATTTCACAAAAGTTGAAGAATTACAAAATTGCACGTTGTCTTCAGGTTAAAATTCGTTCCATTCTCAATTTTTCATCTGAAACCCAAGAAAGCAGTAGTAGGAGTTATATTTCTCGTGGTTTTCCAACTCTGGGATTTTTGTGGAAGTTTAATATTTCTGTTTCAATAAATTATTTTCAGTTTCTGTCCTTTCCCTTTCACAATGGCTTTACGAGTGGTGGATACCAATGCGAAGATCGAATGGGCCGGTTTCAATATTGAACTTCAAAGTATCCAAGATTATTTTGGGGGTGCGATTAGGAGCCCATCCAACTTCTACTTGAATCCAGTGACATCATGGGATGACTTGGAAAGATCTCAGAAAAAGCTGGAGTACGTTAATACATTTTTTTAAACGCTTTTACTGATTTATACTGAAAGATTCATTATATTTTCATGTTTTGTATAATGTTTTCAGTAATTTTTTTGAAGAGGATGTCGTTCAAAAAACCCAATTTGGAGGTTTCAGATTTGTACCAAGAAATGGAGACATGGAATATTATGATCCGGATCCAGAGGTCCTGAAACCAGGAATGTATGTCGTGGTGCAGGCAAAAATAGAAACGAAATCGGCAGAATGGCACCGTGCGCTAATTCTGGAGGTTTTGAAGGAGCAGAACTATAAGGTTTGGCCAACTCATTCAATTATTTTTGCATTCATTTTAATTGTAATTTTAATTCTTAAAATGTGTGTGTTATTTTCCAGGTTTTTCTGATTGATTATGGAGAGGAGTTGGTATTCCCCTTAAAATACGTCCGCTACCTTCCCACCTCCTTTCTCGCTTTTCCTGCGCAAGCCGTCCGCTGCAGACTCGATTTCGGGACTGGAAACCCACTGAACAGACTCCACTCCTGGAAAAACTTTTGGAAGAAGACTGAAGGGAGGAAGTTTTTGCAGAGTGTCTATCATAGAAAACTCAAGGTGGAGTTCCTCAGCTATGAAATTGATATGGTATGCATCAAATCAAAACATATTAGTCCAATCAATCACGATAGTTGTGTAACTCACCTTGGAATTTCTTAACTTTTTCTTAGAGTCTCACCAATCCCATCATTTGGCTGGTAAAAATGCAGAGATATGATGCAGAGGGGAAAGAACTAGAACCTCAGCGACCGGACGAGACACTGCTACAACTGCTGGGAACCAAATGGGTGGAGCGTCGAAAAAAAGATATTGAAAACAATCAGCCACCTTCAAATCGTGGAGACACTGAGGAAAATCCTGGGGGAAAAGCAGCGAATGCTCCATCAACATCATCTGCTCCAAGTCAGTTGTTATCAGAAGCTGATTATGATATCACATCTTTCCGTAAGTTTGAAGGAAGGAAGGATATCATCAACGTTTCTGAAGTGGAGTTCAAGGGATTGATTTTATCCAAAAAATGGGAAAGTGCTGTGGATGCGGATGAAGCTTCAGAATGAGTAGACCTTAATAAAAAGTATGATACACTTGACATAATATGAATGGAAGAATTGTCAGTGAATATTGATTATAGGAAATAGTAAGTCGATGAAATAAATCTGATAATTTGGTTGCTGTAAACTCTATATAGATTTGTACCTCTAGTTATTATACATTGAAGTCGCGCATACATTAATTCTCAAAGGTTTTCATGAAAGATTGCTTGATTCATGTTTATTTCATGAAAACGCATTGCCATCAAATTTATACTGGAAATGATATTGCTCCTGACGTGTTATGTGATTTGTTATACAAAATCACCAACCTGGCATAAAATCTGCTAAAAACTCTGAATTTTTTACTGCTGATAATCAATTTTGATATAAGTATCATAATCATTTACAGGTCTGACGTTGAGGCTTAAGTTATTCATATTTAACAATGTGTTCTTTGCATTTTTCCTCACATTCCTCCTTTGTTTTGAAGTCGTAACCTTGTTTTATGCAGTCAGCCTGTGGGACTCCAGCTTGATCATATTCCCTACGATTAGAAATGCGCCATTCATTTTTGAATAAAATGGAATTGGTTCGGACAGTTTTTGAAAGCTGTTTGCAATCATTTACTTACACATTCTCGTAGCAAAACGTTCCTTCAAATAGAAACTTTCCTTTGTGATCCAGGCAGTTATTGAGTCCACTATAAGGTTCGCCATCGCATGGGGCTAAAATTCAGAAGGTAGAAAAATTTAGAAACTTGATAAAAATTCACGAGCTTTACATCTTTCGTAAAATTTACGTTCTGTGGCGGAAACAAATACGATCATTCCAATCACCATCAAAAGCACGGGAATATATTTTTGCAACATGTTGATTTCCAAGTCAATCGGAAACAAAACGTGTAGTCAAAAAAGTAACTGCTGCTGGTTTCAAATTGGAACCCAGTTGGACGTAAGTAGAATAACGAAGTTGGAATGAAGATCTGAAAATTTTGGAGTTGGAATTACTTAATGGCCTAATGTTTAACTTGCACATAAAATCCCGATGGTTATAACAGTACAAGTTAATGTTGCCGACAAAAATTAATGTTCAAATTAATGCTAGAAATTATGGTTTATTATGTCAATGAAAATCAAAGCATGCTCGTTTGTCATTACAGGATGTAAATTTAAATGAACTAAAATTGACGGATTTATGTCTGAAAAAATCATACATTTTGTATCCTGTATATGCAATAAATTCACTCATTAAAGCATTATATGTGGGTATTACACGCTAACAACCTGAAAGATGATGAATGCATGCTTAAAAATATTTCATTATCAATTTTACTTGAGGTTTTACTGATGAAAAACTGAGTGATTGCTTACGTGTTTGAGTGCATAACGTATTTTCTCAATGACAACATAAATATTTACCGCACGTGGCAATGAGCAGCCGGAAATAGGGAAAAACATTGTACACCTCATGCATATGCAACTTTACAAACAAGCGAGTGTTAAAACATGGTAATAATGTATGTCAGGAGCAGAAGAACAACCTGCTAAAATAACAAACCCGGAAAATCAATTGTGCAAATATTTGTTTGCAATGTCAATGTTCGCTACTTTACAAATGGGTGATTCTTAGCTCAGAAGGCTTCCTCAAGCATTTCCATCCAGCGCCACCCACCATAGTGAACGCAGGATGAACTGTTATCTCATTTGGCGAGTGGGCTGTGTGCGTAGCAAGCATGTACATTTCTGTGCTAGTTTCGCCGCCTTATCGCCTGCCCAAGGATACACTGATCCTATTCATGCATTGTTTACACTACAAAACTAATTTGAATAATAAAGGAACATGACATTTTTATCTTCTTATCAGCCTTCATATGTGAGCATGTAAAAGCACAGTAGCATGTATCTCACTTATCTTTCCATATGGGCTTGGCTTATTCCTGCGCATGTACACTGATTTAGGTAGCTCGGCGGTATGCAAATTAGTTATCATTGACATATACATAGCCAAAATCTTGCTATTTCTAGCTCGCCCATGCAACGGCCAAAAACGGCCAACTTTAACTAATCTTTTAACCATGTTCCGCACAATTGCCATTTATGAAACAAAAACGCCATCAAACGCCAGGGGTTTTTCTGTCGACTGAACTATTTTAGATAGATGGCAAATGTGCGGAAGTGCTTCAAAAATGGGATTGAAAATTACTAGTTTTCAGCGGGTTTCAACGGTTTCTAACGATTTCAAACCGTTTTAATTCCTACAATTATTATAATTATGTTTGTAGATCATTTTACAATAAAGTTTGTGTAAAAAAGCTAAAGGTGACCTCACCAATCAATTTTCAAACAAAACGTGTCAGCCATCTTGTTTTCGAAAACTGGCTGTATTTCAGTGGTTTGTTTGAATTTTAAAATTCTAACAAAGACAATAACTCTCAAAACCGTTAAGGTATAACCTTATTACCTCAACTGAAAATCGATGCAACAGCCACTGTCCCGTTGCAAATGGAATCACCCAAATGAAATATGATGAATATGAAAAAAAAATTGCATCATCATCCTCAAGCGTAAAAACCAATTCAAAACAGGTGTAGTAGCCTTGCCGTTTAAACACAACTAACTTGGTTCTCTTCGACTAAGCTGCATTCTTTGGATCTCCAAAAACCTGTCGCATTTCCAAATGGCTGTCGCAAATAAAAAGCTCCCTGGTGCTGGCTTGAATCAGTTAGGATTTTTTAAATACGATCAAAATGGTATTTTAACAACACAAATTACACCAAAACACACAGAATTTATTATGGATACCGGAGTTATTTCCCTGAACTGTGACATGGTTGGAGTTGCAGCACCTGGAGCAGGACTACATGGAAAAAGTGTCGCAGCGAAAGTTTCTATCGTCAATGAATATGGATACTGTCTTTACGATAAGTTCGTGAAGCCCAAGGCTTGGGTGATCAACTACAGAACAAAATTTAGTGGAATACGAGCAGAAGACCTGATGGAGGGTACACTTTTTTATTGTTGAAATTAACAGTTCATGAATTTGTTTTTAAATTTAACTTGATTGCTACAGCAACTCCGTTTGACATCGTTCAAGATGAAGTTTCCACTCTCCTCAAAAATCATATCCTGGTTGGTCACAGTGTGGAAGAAAATGATTTGGCTTCTCTGGAGCTTTCTCACCCAGAAGCTGCCATACGTGACACTGCAGAGTAATAATACTAAATGAAACATTTCGAAAATTATATTATCTATAATAAAAATGGTCCTGATTTTATTGGAAGGTATTTCAAGGGAACTTATGGAAGGAGACCTGGCTTGAAAATGTTGGTAAAGGATCTCTTGAAAAAGGAGTTACCACAGGGAGAACATTCCTCGGTAAGCGGATGGATTCAAAAATTGCTAGTTTCAAAAAGATACAATTTGGGTTTTCATGAATTTTGATCCTATACTTTCTAGATTGATAATGCGCAAGCGTCTATGGCAATCTACCAGGCTTACAAAACAGAAATTGAGCAAATGAAACGTCGATTTCATCGGGAGGACGTGTTGAAGCAAACTCTTGATGAGTTCAAGAAACTAAATGTCTCCTCTGTTTAGACAAATTATGTTCATTACATGACTTGACCTAAATATTTTATGATTGGAAAAGGCAAGGGTTGCAGTCTGCAGAATTGATATACATTAATATCTATTCATTCATTTAAAATCATTGAAGTGTATACTATGATTCATACTTTAAAAATAAAGATAACACTCTTTTATTGCAGCTGTGCAATAATAATAATTTGATAGATGTACGTAAAGATGTGCATGATACTTTGACACACGCAGCTCATTTTTAATAACCAACCCAACGTTTTATTTTCATTGGCTTCTTATTTAACAACTACTTTTCATAAAAACGATTTGCGATAGCCAGAGTTAAGTTAGGTTTATTGAAAATTTGATGAGAGCTTTGCATTAAACCAGACAGACTGTGTGAAAAATAATATTCAGTAAATGATTGATTCATAGAAAAAGAACCATATTAAATGCCATCAATGTAAATCATTATCACAGCCTTCAATACACCTTTAATTTTGATAAACACAGAAAATATTCTAAATCAGTGAAGAATGTAGTTCTGACTTCAGTTATCTCCCAAAATTTCCAACGTTAGCACTGATACCTGTATCCTTGAACAAACCGTATGGAACTTCACGTATTCGGGGCAAATGAATATTGAAAAAAGTTCATTTGCATTCAACCGAAAGAAAAACGTTCTGAAAATTGTCTCAACTTTTAATGGTGCCTTTCACCTTGAACATGAGCATGAGAGGGAGTATAAAAGGTGAGGTCAATTTCATTTGACCGTTATTCTTGACCCGGCAGTTGAGTTGTGGTTATTTACCTCTGTTTCAAGAACTATACTTGTTTCTGTCTTTGGTTCCTAAAATTCCGAAGTTTGAAAGTTTTCCTTGGGAAATCTATCCATCATTTTGAAATTTTCAAAGATCCCATCAACTGCCAAATTAAAATGGAAGAGGGTCGAGTAGAGGGTAATCTAAATGGCGAGGACATGGAGTTGGACAACATGGAGGAAAATATGGAGCAGGTAGAAGTGGACCTAAACTCGGATCCCTACATTCGCATGCTTCTCTGGATGTTGGAATGTGACATCTTTGGTATGCACGAGGGTGATGGGAGGGATATTGTCATTGCGGCGTCAGACGGAACTGAATTTGTTGCTCATACCTCCAAACTGTGGAGTAAGTCTCGTACCTTTTTTTTATATCAACTTTTTCCATGAAACTATAAATTTTTAACCAATTTCCTTTTTTAAATGTCGTTCGTTCCAGGATTATTCCGTGAAATGGCCCTCAAAGGGGACCCACTTCAGTTCTCACTTCAACCCGTGAACTTCCACTTTTGGGAGGATGGACCGACTACCAAAGCACTTTTGGCTTTCCTCAACACCAGCGACAAGACCTTGATGGAGGAGTCTTCCAACGTTACTTTCAAATTGATGATGCTTGGTCGCCTCTACAAACTAGATGACCTGACTGCTGCAGCACTCCAAGTTTTGACAAAGAAAATTAGTACAGATGTAAACTTTGATGATCCAGAATTCCTGTGGGTTCTCAATTCCTGGCTTGTCAGCCTGACAGACAGGAACAATGGGGAGGTGCCTCCTGACTTGGTAGCCTTAAAAGCTGCAATTTCGAAAGTCTTTAATCGGTAAGCAATGCAGTTTAAGACGATATTGGGGGCATTGGGAGAAATCCGTTTAATTGATATGATATTCCTTTCTTATGTTCTCTGTTTTTCTAGCAACGTGGCCAACAGCAGGAAGCAGAGGATTCGTTCTCCAGCTGCAAGTCAGAATATGTTTGGAAGCTTTTGGCAGATGAATGTCAACCTGCTTTTATAATACTTTTTTTTCTCAATCCTTTTTCAATATTTGAGCTTGAGGAAAGCGTAGCTCAATGTTTTTGTCAATTTATTATTCTGTAAAATATATAGTAATTAACATACAAAACGAAAGTATTAACCGTTATGTATATCAATCAGAATGAAACTATGAATGAACTGTACTCCATTTTTTTGTAGTAAAAATTATGTTGAGTTTTCTTTCAGATATGAATTGTATTTTTCATACGTGAGTTTCATTAATTCATTTGGTTTTGCTTGGTTTATCAAGGCATTGCTTATCACAAGACACGCTGACTTTCACTTTGGGTAACGCTAATTCATTAGCTTTCTCTGGGAGTCGTTTCTCTTTGTTCATCCAGTGGTAGTTCTGCATAGAGCCTAAAAGCTGCGACAAAGGAAAATCCCGGGGTGTTTTGATTTGAACTTGTTGATAATAAGCTCTCGTAACAGAAGTTGTCCTTGTTTTTATTGTTCGTTGATCGTTGAAGAGAGTTGATTGTCGTTTGTCAAAGTAAACTGTAGTTAGTCTACTGCAAACTGTTATTAAAAATTACAGAAACTGACAAAATTTGTAGAATTGTGTTCGAGCGATAAACGATGGAGTCTCAGGAAGTCAAGGTCGAATCAACATCACCACGAGCCATGTCTGACACCGGTGGGGTAGAAGGTGGAAGTGGGGATTACCTCCCTAAACCAGTTTCGGCAATCCCGACATCAGGGGACCATTCTCCCTCAGAGTGTATGCAAAATCTCTTTGTGGACAAGTCCGAAACCACTGATAGAGAGGAACCCGAGCCAACCGGAAGTATGGAAGACTCGCAAAGTAAACCTAAGAAGAAGAAGTCAAAGAAAGCTGATCCACCTCTTCTTCCCAATACCTTCCCACTCAGGAAGCTTCCTGGCAAAGGACTGAACCGCTTCGGATTCTTCGACTATGACGACGGACTGCTACTCACTCGAATCATTCCACGTCACAAGAAGTTCATGCTGGATACTGGAATTCTCGCCATGGATTGCGAAATGGTTGGAGTTGGTCCCATGAAGGAAAGTGCGCTGGCGAGGATCTCCATCGTCAATGAGTATGGCTATTGCCTCTATGACAAGTTTGTGAAGCCCTCCCAAAAGGTTACTGATTACAGGACGGAGTTCAGTGGGATTCGAAAAGCGGACTTGAAAAACGGTACAGTTTTTTATATCTAAAATAAAAAATAATCGATTCAGAATTTTCTACTTTAGTTTTGAGTTAACTATATTTTTGGTATTTAGCTGTCCCATTTGTAACCGTTAGAAATGAAGTGCGTCGTCTCATCAAACGTCATATTTTGGTCGGTCACAGCTTGGAAAATGATTTACTTGTTTTATCTCTCTCCCACCCAAAAGAGAGGACCAGGAATACTGCTCAGTTAATTCTATTTAATTTTCAGGATTGGTAATGCTCGTCTTGTTACTAATGGTTTAAACAAGTAATTTTTTATGTGTGTTAGGGCTTTGAAAACGGTTCTTCAAACTAATCGGACCCCAGCGTTGAGGACACTCACCAGTGAGCTTCTTGGAGTCGAAATTCAACAAGGGGAACATTGTTCGGTGAGCACTTAAATTTTAACAATGTCTATCTAATTTATGATATAGATAATATTTTTGTCTTTTATGTATTAAATTTCAGATTATCGATGCCCAAGCCACCATGGCGCTGTACCGGCTCTACCAAGATGATTGGGAGGAGTCAGTTAGCCAAAAGAACGGTGGGGTGGACTTCTTGAGAACGACCCAAGATAAGTTCAAAGTAAGCGAAGATTCAGATTCACCTTAGCAAAATAAATTAAAATTTGCATTGTTCAGTTGATAATCAAGTTAGTTTACAGATATTAATCGAATGTACTTGCATGTTTTTGCCTGTAATAAAAGATCTGTGATGTTAATTTAAAAAATATGGATGTTTCTTCGGCGTCATTAAAGTTCTGTTGTCTTATTACAGGCTCCGTCGAAAGCAAAGCTTTAAAGACGAGAGAATGTATTGGTATTGTCTATGGCAAACAAACAAACTTTGCAAAATAGTCTCATATTAAATGATTTTCGATAGAAAAAGAAGCGCATTAATTATCATTATTAATGGAAATCATCGTCATTGTCGTTGGAATATATTTACATTCATTAAACTTATTCAAATCAGTTCAAAAATTAAGAATGTCGTTCTGAACTAAGTTATTTCCTTAATTACTTTTCTGAGGTCTAGGTCGCCACTGAGAGCATAACTGCTTGAACAAAACGTTTGCAACTTCTCGTATTCATCCCAGAAGAGTAATGTCGTACGAAGCTAATTTACATAACCACGGATTTCCGTCGTTTTCTAAATGACCTTGACTTGTAAATGCAACTTTCACCATGAACAAATGCCCAAGACGATGGGGTATAAAAGGTCGGGTCAATTTGATTTGGGTATTATTCTTGACCTGGCAGTTGACTCGTAGTTGCCTACTTCTGTTTCAAGAACAAGAACCTAGCTTTCTGAAACAATTTTCAGCATTTCACTTTTAAAACTCAGAAATTGTAAAGTTATCACTTGGAAATCTTCCCATATATCTGAAACTTTCAAAGTTCATATACACCAGTAATTAAAATGGAAGTGAATCAAGAGGAGGTTAATCTCAATGGCGAGGACATAGAGATAGAAGAAGCGGTAGAAACTGTGGAGGAAGACACAAACTGGAATCCTGAACTTGAAATGCTATTCTGGATGTTTCAACGGGATATCTTGGGTATGGACGAAGGGGAAGGAAGGGATATTGTCATTGCGGCGTCGGACGGAACGGAATTTGTGGCTCATACCTCCAAACTTTATAGTAAGTTTCCTACTTTTAAATTTTCAACCATTCCAATCATTTTACAAAATTTTTAACCAACTTCCTTTTGTATTTGTCTTGACGTTCCAGAATTATTCCATGCAATGATCCTCAAAGGGGACA
>JAQGAP010001275.1:0-21358 GCA_034697805.1 Orchesella bifasciata | reverse complement strand
TACCAAAAATGTTTATTCAGCAAAAGACCAGCCGCAATTGTTGCAAAGTTCATACCGTCGTTACTCGTTGTTCTTTTGGGAGTTCTTTGGGCCCTACAAGTAAGTAATAAAATATTGATAAACATAACATTTTTCATGTAGTTTGTAAGTTTATGTAATAATATTTCAACTTGTTTGACAACTTTTTTTAGGGGCTTCCGTTAATCAGTTCAAGTGCAGCAAAACTACGCCCTATTCTTAACTACTTTCCATGGGTGTTTCAAGCATCCACGTTTATATCACTTGTGATAGTCTGGGTAAAACCAATAGTTTCAGGTGGAGGGGCTGGACAGTCACTCCTCCTTCCTTCGCATTTCCAAGTTGGGTGTAGTAGGTGTTCACAAGCTTCAACTGGAAAGAAACGAGCAGAGTCTGTAATAGGAACAGGCTCAACAGCAGCAGTTGGTAACAATAACGCTGTGATATGGAGCAAAAGTAACAACGTCAACGCAAGCTCAAACTATTCTTCAACAACCCACAAACCAAATATCCATAAAAACAGCGGTGCGAATGGAGTTAACAAGAAAGTCAATGGTCTTCAAAAGTTGTGTGATCAGATCTCTATGAAGAACCACCAACCAAAGCGAGACATACCTTCAGGTGGTCAAAAGAGAGTGGAACCACTGAGCAAGTCAGTATTTTTAGAAATGGAGCAGCAAAAGTACAGTTTGGAAGACTCTGGTGGTACTGGTAGCTATAGTTGTTCTATCTTGGTGTTTGCAACACTCGTGATCGTTCTCATGGCTCAGATTACGTCTGCTGGTCTGACACCAGCAGTTGCTATCGTCATTCCTTACTCCATCATTTGTCTTGTTGGGATTTATAGGAGTAAAAATTTGTCAGTATCGTCGTCGTCATCAACACCAAGTCACCTAAATTCAGATGGTATGAAAATTCAAATACTAATCAATCTTTTAATTGAAGAATCGTCAAGACATAAATAGCCTTTATATTCTTATTTGCAGGAGATTCATGGGGTGGTGTTGTAGCATGGGCGCTTTGTTCTCAATACTTGTTCTACGGCACTGGCCATCAACCAATTTTCTCAGCAATTCCCTGGGACTCTGCCTTCCTCACTACCACAGATGGTACTAGCTTTACGGACGCCTCTGGATCTTGGTTGACATGGGTTAGACCAGCTTTAGCAATTCTTGGAAATCTTCATGTGTCACAGATTACATTTTCATTGGCACTTCCATTACTCGCATATTGGAGTAATGAGACTCCTCTTTTTTGCCATCATCAGTGCCATGCCAAACGAAGAAAAGCTTATATTTTGTGTGGCAAATATATACTGCTTCATGGAGTAAAGGTTAGTTTCCTACATGTATTCCCAAATCAGGGCATTATTGATGATAGAAGCGGTTCGGTTATAACAACATTTCTCCATTTTTTTAAAAATTACAGCTGTTGGCTTGCATGTCATGTGCAGGCTGGCATCGACGCCACCTCATGGTGTGGAAAATATTTGCCCCCAAGTTCATCTTTGAAACGGTCTCCTTCATCGTGACCCTATTCACGGTGTTATTCAGCCTAGTGTTCGTCACCAGAATCGACTTTTTGTACCATCGAAATCGACATAAAACTCACAGTAGTAATTGACGTATAGCCAACAATAAGAGTTGGAATATTAGTAACTCTCCTAGCTGTAGTCGTGCTCATCCAAGAAGATTTGTTGTAGACTTTGAAACAAGAAGCATCTCATACTCAGCCTCAGCTAAAGTCAGCTCCTGCATAACTGCTGTAGCTTGCAGGGGTGGTGTTGTTAACTGAAACTAGTTAGTGTAGCAGAAAAAAAACACACAAAGAAAAGTCTGTGATGTCTAATCAATCATTCATTCAATTTTATAAATTAGCATGTATGTAGGAAACGCTTTCCTCCTTGATAAGCTCTGTAGTTCGCTCGCGCTATACCAAAAAAAATTGTGTTTAGGCTGATCTCTGGCTAGATCATCTAATCTAACGTTTTTACCAACCGGCTTAAAGCATCAAGAAAGCCTATAGCTTAGCGTTAATATAGTTGACGTTTTTGTAGGAAATTGTACAAGTAATTAGCCCTTTTTTAAGCAGAGGATTGAAACGTGTTGTAGTGAAATGGAGTCGAGTGAAGTCTCGAAATCAAAATGAGCAATAAACAATGCAATTTTCAATATTTTAGTTTGCTGTATGCATTCTTCGTTGTTCTGTGGTTTAAATGTATTTTTATATAGTCAAGCTATTATCTTATCAGGTATATACTACATTCCTTTTTATTATTATAAGTTTTGCCATCTATTTAATAATTCTACCAAATGAATCAGTATTTTATTACATTATGTATTTTTCGTACCTTTTCAATAGCTTTGCTTATTTTTTTTAGTTTAGCCTTGGTTTCTTGTTGCGCATTGCGCTTCAATTTGATGAAGAAAAATACTCTTTTGAAAGTACACCGGTTATGATAGAGTCTTGTAGTATGTAACAAAGCAAATATGCATAATAACGGGTAAATATATCTTGTGAAGCCTATCCTGAAAAACTGGATCGAAATTATGGATAAAGACATGAAAAATCAAGGTAGTAGTATCTTAAAATGTTGTATGTGCGTGGCGTAGACGTATAAGTCTGTAGTTTTTTGCATTTCAAATTGCAATGTTGGAGTAGTAGTCATTTAATCGTTAAAATTTTCAGTATGCTATAAATTCAACATATTAACGTTAATTGAGAATTATTATTATTAAGTGTTGATTGTAACCTAGTTTAGAGCTACTTGCTATAAATGTTGTGTTAAGAAATTGTAAAATTATAATGTTCGACAACAGCAATGCAATATTGTAGAAAATTGAGAATTCAGAAATGACTTTTCTTCATATCAATATCATTCATGTTTTATATTTGTGTGTATGTGTGATGATAAAAATGATGTCACATAAAAATTGGGTTGACAAACAAGTTTGTGATTAGAATGGAAATTGTTATCATTTTATTGTAATGCATTTGAAAATCAGATATACATATTAAATTACGTTATATTAATCATCATTAAACCTAAGAAAAAAGTGGTTGAAACCTCCGATTTATTTCTGCATTGAAGAATATGACTAGGATACACTCAGTCAATAATACACACCTGAAGTTGTATTATGTTGAATGATCGTACATTTATCTAATTGGAATTTATTTTTAAATATTTATAAATTACGCTATAGTGGACATTCTTGAATATTTTAATGATGGGAAGGTTATCCATGTGGAAGGGCGACTTGAGTGAAAGTAGATTCCGATCAGCAATATTTTAAAAAGAGCGAATGCAATCCAGAATTTTAGCCGTAAAGAAGAATGATTATAAGGTAGATGGTTATCTTTGTCAACGTCACTTTTTTGCCTTGTTGTCCACGAGAAGGGCTTTGGCGAGAAGCTCAAAATCAACTGGACTTTCAGTTGTGGCTGGAGTACGGGTGGGTTTACGAAATGAATGATTTTTTTTACTGTGGTGGTGGGAGTTGGTGGTGGCACCACCTCCGGTGGCTTTTGATGTGGAAGCTGTTTTGTATTTCCGCTTTTTGCCCTTTGCCTTTAATTTTTTGTTCTCATCGTAAACCTTCTTTAGCTTGTTAATCATCTCCTTTTGCTTGGCTAGACTTGGTGTTGTAGCATCTTCTAATGGGGGTGGTGGTGGGCTGGTTACATAGATATAAATGGGTTGAGGGTCAGGTGCAGGCGTTGACAAATCCTGCAAGATAATATAAACAAAAAATTATTCCAGTGAAATTACGACTGTTCGAAAAAGTTTTAGTGGAGAAGGAAAAGTACCTTTGTAGTTTAATTTGGAAAGAAAAATGGTTAAGTTACAGAAAGAACAGTCTTTTGAACTCCAAACTTGAAGAGTTTGTGTAGAGGATTCTCGGGCTCTTTGGGGAGATTTGGCTCGCTGTTATCATTTGTCACAAGCTCATTCTCATCCTAAAGATAATTTCAGAATTTCAGAATTAATATATCAATTATTTTGAAAACCCTTTAAGAAAAAATAATAATAATCATCTAATTTCATACCACATTTTGTTGATCCTCATCGCTATTTTCATACTCATCTTCCTCTTCAGTTTCCTTTTGATGTTTAACGGAACGTGTCATACTATTAAGCAGAACGGTATTAACTTGCTTGGCAAGCTGCTCCTTTGGACTCAGCGTGGTTGCTTGTTGCTGCGCCGCCGAGTCATTGAGTGCCACCTTGGCTAAGGTGGAAAACAGTTTGGAGAGAAACATGGACTTTTGAGCCGCCCAATAAGCTGGATCCAAAACCGTTCCAGCCGTTTCCACCTTCGGCATGGATAAGGATGGCAATGGGAGTAGATCATTGGATGAGCCTTGATCTAGCTGTGGAGGTGGTGCACCGACGCCTTGGGATGGAATCGGAAGAAGAGCACGCCTACCCCGCGTTACTCCTGCTGGTGGTGGTCCCGCAAAGTTCGGCTTGAATTTGTTTTTCATTGCCATCCAATCAAAACCACCGGCTCCACCTGCACTACTACCACCCTTCCCCTTAGAGTGAGCGGACCGAGTGACCAAGATATTAGAATTGTTACAATCCTTCAGAATTTGTTTGAGCAGGGAAGCGAATTTTGTAGGTGTCAGGGCAGCTAACTCACTGGAGGTAATTGTTCGAGGTGTGCTTTCTGTTGAACTCTCTTCTGTTGTTGTTTCTGGCTGAGCTTCCAGAATTTTTGCTAAAGCTGGAATGGGTATGGGGGCAGAGGGAGGTGCTGCTGCTGGGATTAACTTGTTAGCTATTAGATATTGCGTTAAGTTTATTGTTGGAGGAGCCCCTGTAGTTTGTTCTGTTATTGGGGGAAGGACAGGTTCAGTTGGAAATGGCGGAGGAACTCCCATGTAGGGATTGAATGGAACCCAGAATGGCCTTGGAGCTAATGGATAAAATGGTGGCGGTGGTAGGTATGATGGATATGCTGAAGGCGGAAATGGACGCAAAACAGGAGCTGGTGGTAGTGGAGCTACACTTGGGGCAATTGGAGGCGGTGGAACGGTGTCAGAAGGTGGTAGTGGTGCAACTTCACTTGGAACAGCTCCCGATGCCAAAGCCGCTACTAAAGCCGGAATTTGTTCAGGTTGAAGGGGTACATTTTCTATACCGAGTTGCTTCAGCAGTTCCACAATTTTCTCTTCCATTTCTGGTGTGATTTCTGGAGGAGATGGGGCCAAAGCGGGCTGCTCTGTAGCCTTTTCCAAAGCTTCCAACCATTCCAAAGTAGCTTTTTCTGGTGATTCCGTTCCAACATCCAGAGCAGGAACTGGAGTCGCTGGGTTTATTGATGTAGTAGGTGGAGTTGAGCTCTTCAGTTTAAGCCATTTGGTCCAAGGATACTCTGTTGTTGCTTCTTCTGGATGTGTAGGTAAAACTGGTGGTTTGGAAGTTGTTGCAGCTTCAGCTTTCTTGGTTTCATTTACCTGAAGCTGAATCCATTCCATCCATGCTGCCTGCAATGGTGGAATTTCTCCTGGCACAGGAGCAACAGGAGGTTTTCCTGTCTTTTCAAGAATGATTTTAGCCCATTTGGTTAACAGTTTCTCTTCTGCTTTAGTTGGAGGTGCTTCTGCTAACGCAGGGGCTGGAGTTGCAGGCTCTGGAACCGTTTCAGGAATTCCATAAATGGACTTTAAATACTCTAACCAAGGGGCTTCATTGGTTGCTGGAACTGTGGGGACGGGTTTTAGTACAGTTTCTGGAGCTGCTTCCGGTATTACCTCTTTGCTGAGCAATGGAACAATTTCAGATGGAAGCTTGGATAGAAGTGCAGGAGGCAACACGTCCATAATCGTCAGTGGTTTGGGAAGCAACGCCTTCTGGTCCGGTGGAAGTTTCTCCAATTCTGTAAGAGTCTCAACTAACTGCTCCACTTCCAGTGGTGATGCGACTGCCAGTATCTCGCTCAAAACTGGCTCGGGAACTGCTTGAAGGACTGGAAGTTCCTTTGGAACCCCAACCGCTTCAGGTGGAATAACCAATTCCAGGGTTAGCAATGGCGCAACTGTTGGTGGTAACTTGGAAAGGAGTGTGGCGGGCAATACACTAATTATTGGAAGCTTCGGAAGGAGTGGCTTCTGCTCTGGAGGAACTGCATCCAACTCTTTCACAGTTTCCACTATTTCTTGCAGCTCGGCAGGGGTGGCTACAGCAAGTACTGTACTCAATAGAGGTTCGGGAATGCTCTTCAGCTCTGGTGGTATATCTTCCGGTCCAGGTGTCACTGGAGCACTTGCTGGGATCGATTCTGATGGAATAACAACTTCTTTGCTGAGCAATGGAAGAACTTCAGGAGAAAGCTTTGGAATCAACGTTGGAGGAAGGATATTTCCAACAACCAATGCTGGAAGGGCTTCAGGAGGAATCGCTTCCAAGGATTTAACAGTATTTATCAACTCTGTTAGTTCTTCCGGTGTGGCTTTGGCCAATATGTCTGGAACAACTGCTTCAGGCAACAATAGAAGGACTGTAGGTGGCAAGGTGGGTGCAATCGTAGCTACGACGTCTGCAGGTACTTTTTCTGAAACTACTGCTGAAACCGGAGGCGCAACTATGGTTGGAACTGAAGGGCCAGCAGCTGCAGAAACTGCTGGAATTGTAAGAGGTAGCTCCGAAATAGCCACTCCCTTTGCGAGCAGTGGAGTTACTTCAGTAGGAAGTTTTGCAATGAGAGAAGGTGGTATAATTGTGGCAACTTGCACGCTGGGAATCAGAGTTTTTTCTTTTTCTGGAATAGCTTTTAGTTTCTCCACTCTTTCGACCAGTTCAGTCAGTTCTTCTGCTGTTGCTTTCTCAATTATTGGAGCAATGAGTGCTGGCGGAAGTACTGAAAGAACAGCGGCGGTTGCTAGTGGGACCAAAGGTGCTTCAGCAGGTGGAAGAATTTTTGGAGATACCAAATCACTGAGGGTTGCAGTGTCAATTTCTTTTGCGAGAAGAGGAGCCACCGAAGGTGGAAGCTTTGGAAGAATTGAAGATGGGAGAATGTCTGCAACCTTTACAGTTGGAATGAGAGCCTTTTGCTCGTTTGGAATAGCTGCCAGTTTTTCCACTCGTTCTACCAAGTCTGTAAGTTCTTCTGGAGTACCTGTTTCAATTATTGGAGCAATGAGTGCTGGTGGAAGTATTGAAAGTACTGATGCAGTTGCTGCTGGAACTAGAGGTGTTGCAGGTAGACCAGGTTTTGGAGCTTCAGGGGCAATGTCAATCTTTTTTTCTAATAGAGGAGCCAATGAAGGTGGGAGCTTGGCAAGAAGAGTAGGTGGTATAATAGTGGCAACTTCCAGCTTTGAGATCAACGGTTTTGCCTCAAGTGGCATAGCCTCCAACTTGAGCACAAGGTCAACAAGTTCTGTCAGCTCTTCAGGAGTAGCTTGGGCTAAAACAACAGGGATGATTGGTTCCGGAAGTATGAAAAGAATTGCAGGTATCGCACTTACGGGAATTACATCAGGCTTGGGAGAAATGGGTTTATTAGCTGGAATCACAACAGGTACGCCAACCAATGGAGCTACTGGACCTGGAAGTTTTGGAATCAGGGACGGTGGCAACAAAGCTGATATAGGTTTCATTTCCGGTACTGGACCTTTGAGGGAAGAGATTATTTCTGCAATCTGAGCCAACTCACCCGGAGTTGCAACAGCCAATATTTCAGTCAGAAGTTGCTCTGGAATACTGGCCAAGACGGTAAGTACTTCTGCAGTAACCTCCGTAGTTGATGGTGAGGGAGGTGGAAGCTCAACATCCTTTGTAAGTAGGGGCGCCAATGCAGGTGATAGTTTGGGAAGGAGAGTTGGCGGTAACAAAGCAGCTACTAGAAGTTTCGGCAAAGGTGTGAGTTTTTCCAGCTTTGCCACATTTTCTACCACTTGAGTAAGTTCTAATGGAGTTGACTCAGCCAATATTTCTTTTAAGAGCGGAGCTGGAATGGCAGCCAAGACTGCAGCAATAGTTGGAGCTACTTCAGTTGGAAGTGATATCTTGTTAGGGGTGATTTTTGCTAGAAGTGGAACCAATGTGGGTGGAAGTTTTGGGATAAGCGTTGCTGGCAACAGAGCTGCAATCGGAGGAGTTGGAACAGGAGCAAAAGCTTCAACCTTCTCCAGATTCTCCGTCAGTTCTACAATCTCTAATGGATTAGCCACGCCCAGAATTGTTGACAGAATCGGCTCGGGAATGCTGCTTGAAAGAAGAATAGTTGGGGCAACCGGTGGAATCTCTAATTTCTTTGTGAGAAGAGGAGCTACAGTAGGTGGAAGTTTTTGCACTAGTGAAAGTGGCAGTATTGTCTCAACTTCAACATTTGAAACAAGAGGTTTTTCTTCTGGTGTGGCTTTTTCTAACTTTGATAATACACCAATAATTTGAGCTAATTCTGTCGCGGTGGCTTTTACCAAAATCTGGCTGCGGACAGGTTCCGGAATCAATGAAAGGACTGCGGGTGCTGCTGCTGCTGGTGATGGAGGTGATGGAATATTTTCTTTGCTTGCAGCAGTAATGGCGGCTTCAATCAACTTCTGAGCCTCTGCAGGAGTAGTCGTTGCTATCAATTGTTGAAGAACCGGAGGTGGTATCGTTGAGAGGACTGCTGATATATCAGGCTTGCTGGGTAATAGACCAGAAGGCACTCGTTGAGCTGGAGAAGGTGTTGTAGTTGGGCCTGGGGAAACTTGAGAAAGCAGACCTAATTCTTCAAGCACCTGATTTCTTAGGCTTGGAGGCAAACGTGCAAGTTCTGGTGTTGATTCTACAAGTGCAGCCAAATTTGCAGGTAGTTCCCCTTCTTTTGGTGTCGGTCTAAAGCTCCCAGTTGAGGGCCGGACAACATCTAAGAATGATGGTTGGATAGAAGCCGGTTGTTGTGGTGCTGATGATGATGGTACAGATTGAATGCTACCTCGAACTCCCAAGTTGGAATACACCTGTGGGGTAGATGAAACGGATGGTAATCTGAGCTGTAGCTGAGGCAAGCTTTGAGGATAACCTTCACTTTCGCCACTGCTGCTTTGCTATAAAAAACACGGGGCGTTGTAAGACTGTCAATGTTTTAATTTTATTTAGGTTTCATATGAAAATACCTGTGGTAGTGGCCAAACGTTGACCCCTGGGGCAACTGTAGACGCAATGCTGTACCGATCAGGTGCCATTCGTTTTGAAACAGAAGACCCTGCTCCTTCAGTTGCGGGATTTTGAGCTGATGCAACAGGAGATGCTAATGGGCTTGCAAGTGGAAGCTTCATTTGCGTCCATTGAATCCACACAGCTTGTTCCGGGGTAGCTGTGCTATCATTAGTTGATGATGCGGAACCTACCGGAGATGATGGTGGCGGCGGTGGTGGAACAGGCGGGGTTAAGGCTGTGGATACTTTCATTCTTGTCCAAGTAACCCATGGAGCCTCCGGGGTGCCTTCGGGTGGTGGTGGCCCAGGGAGCAGTTTCTTTTTTGGCTTTGCTAAGCTGATTGGAGGTGCCTTGAGGCTCATCCATTGTGACCACGGGGAGACCAATGCTGTTGACGGATCAGGTAGTGCGGAAGCATCCTGACTAGTTGGGGGAACTTGCGGAAACCCTAGAAGCAGTTTTACATTGAATAATCGTACAAATAACACATCGTATAAAGTATTAGTATCTTTGAATTTTTCTTACCAAAGGACTCCACAAGAAACAAAGCCAATACCAGTAATACTGGCTTCATTTTCAGTACTTTTGCAGCGTATGAAAATTTTGCTCAGGATTTGTTACAAAGAATACTCATAGTTTTGCTGTGATGGAGGAATAGAATGCACGCTGCTGGCTGGAAATCAACTAGTGGTGAAATGACATGGCGGATTACGAAAGCGATCAGCTTCTGTACTCCTTCCCTTTATCCGAACATTAGATTTCATAACATAAAAACTAGATTCGATCAGATCAGATTTGATTAAGAAATGGAAATGATATGAAGATATGATAATTATATACATCTGCGTTGCATGCAGCAATCTTGTGACATTGTGTCAACGCCTGACACACCACCAGTACCAAATACTTCTCTGTGGAATTTTTCCTCCATGTTCCGATTTTATCATCCAAAAATTGACAAGTGTTCAAAGTATGATTAAGATGGAACAAAGTAATATCATCATTTCATCACATAATATGTAACACCTGGACCCTCCTTAAGTGAGCAGTGAACGTTGTCAACAACAGACAGAGATCGCAAGACCATAAGGCTTAACTCCACAGCAGCAACAGCTTGTCAGAATGTTGGAATTAATGATGAAATGTCTGTTTATAATTCCATTTTATTGGATTGATCCCATAATGAATTCAAATGTCATTTGGTTTCTCATAGTTGGAAAGGTGAACAGATTTGAGGGTCTTGACATTAGCAATGATGTATTCGTGAATATATAATAACTTTTTTCATTGGCAAAGAAAATTATTTACATGATTTATGGGCCATCGTTCATGAACTCGTTGAAGAACAAACATGTTTTTATCTAAGTATCTCAAAAATATATCAGGTACGACAGGGATGCGGCTTTTTAAATATCTGAAACGATTAACACCGACCGTTAGCAATATCGCATTTATTTCTTTACATAGTTGCATAAAGTATTAATGTAAAATGAAATCTGTAAATATAATTTCGTTTGATTTCGCATCACGCTTTAACTTATTTAACTGAATATTTAGACAGTTTCATAATGTCGATGGCTTATTTAGCTGATTGAAAAATTTTATGGAAAGGTATTTCAGAACTTAGAAATTTCATCGGATTCATCTAATGAGAAAAGAAAGAAAGTTAGTAATGATGCACATGTTTGGGGGAAGTTGATACATTAGTGTTTTACCTAAACCTAAAGCAAGCTTGAAGCATATTAATTATGTTCCTTTTCCTGTTGCAAGATTATAAGGCATGAGACTATATGGAAAGAGGCGACATTCATTAAACATGATTAAACAAGAAAATTGAGTCGCGTGTAAAGCATTTTAATTATTTCTCAGAATAACCTTGAAATCAAAGGTGTCAATTTGGTGTTCATTGACCATCAAAATTATTATTTTTAGGCTATCGTAGACTGCAGACAATTGCTGCAGGTTCATTGTTTTATTTAAAAAAATAACAAAAAAAATTTAAATTTCTATAATGAATTTCTCTTTAAATGACCTACCTACATGCATTGTTATTTTTTGTCGAGAGTTAGCCCGAAGGACATCTATATATTTTTCGATGACAGTCGATTAGCTTTCATTGTACTTCCTGAGTAGATAACACTATCAGGCCTACGTATTAAATTCCTGAAGCGCTCCACCTCACATTCAAAAATGAAGTACTGCATTAAAGACCGACGTTTCATTTTATTAAAACTGTTTCTGGTTTTCCTCCAGTTTTGCATCTTTGGAGCAGAACAAGACAGCGTTTTCAAAGGTCTCATTGACCCTGAGGCTACCTGGTGCTATAAGGATGCAGAATGTGGGGAAGCCACCTGGCCAACATCATGCTCATCTGGCAAAGCCCAGTCTCCCATCGACCTCCCGAAAATTGAGAAGACATCCTGCATCATAAAAAACTTCCCTCGCCAAACCTACGACTCCCAATACTTTAGTTTGGAATCAAACCAAAAAACCGTTGGAGTAAAACTTTTGGACTTTGAGCCCAGCTTCGAATGGCAAGAGCAGCAACATACATACGCCTTCCACAGTATCCAATTCCATTGGGGTGGAAATGATTCTTTAGGATCCGAACATACCATAAACTCCAAACAATTTGCTCTGGAAATGCAGTTGATTCATTACCGTGATGACTTCAACTCCCTTGAAGAAGCCATTGGCTCAAACGCCAAGAATTCGTTGGCTATTATAGCTGTCTTGTTTAAGGTAGATGCAGCGGTCGAGAAAAATGAAGACCTCCACCCAATCATAAAGTACTTGCCAGGCGTGTATTATCCTAATGCCGTGATTGCAGTGCGAGAAAAGTTTAACCCTGGCGCATTAATGAAAGGATCGGAAGCCTATACTTATCAAGGATCTCTTACGAGTCCCGCTTGTGGCGAACAAGTTCAGTGGCTGGTTTGGAAGCAACCCAACAAAATTTCCCCTTCGGATATTGCAGTTTTCAGGAAGGTCACTTCGACGGAAAAGGGCGAGCCCCTCTTAGACAACTTTAGGTAATTTTTTCATAACTCTAAAAACATCTTGGAACAATACATTGCACACATTCTGATCTATTATAATTTGCATTTAGGTCAATACAAAAACTTGAAGACCGAACGGTTCAACTGTGTGAAATTAAATTCGACAAGGACCGACGGAGGCAAATTTCTGAGGAGTAGGGCGAGGGGTGCCTAATTTATCATACTTATTCATGGATTTGTTGTTTCAACAACTGTATTGGAATAAAAATGTTTACCTTTCACTAAATTTCTTCTGAAAGTACACAAGACGATTCTTATTCGCATATTTCCTTTGCTAGAGTCCACATTCCTTCGTTGCTGCTGATAACTCACTACGCTTTAAGCAGAACTTCTTTACTTTACTCGAATTCTTCATAGGAACTCTGAAGCTCGGTGATAATTTTTTTCATGGAGAGTTATTATATTAAAAAGTTACAAATCATATGCTACATTAAGAAATTCTGTTCTTTTAAAAGATTTTTTTTGGACCGGAAATTGAAACCAAATACAGCAAACCAAAATTATTGGTCATAATTCTGCATATTAGTTAACGCAACACAAAAGTATGCGAATGCAGATAATTAATGCGGTTTCCTGCGAATGTAAAATTCTGTCAAGGCTCACTAAATAAACTGCAGATTTATCTCGCATTGATTGTAGATTAGATTTCCATTTCATAAGCTAAACCCAACGGTTATTTCTACAAAATTTGGAAAAGAATAACTGCTATTCCCTAGTCTGTCTGTCCAGTAGAAGTAGATATGAATTTAAAAATAATTATACTGTTTTGCACATTTGGATTCGGGTTTGCAACTAATGTGAGCTCTTAAATACTTTAAATAAATTACATCTCATTAATACATTATTTTACTTGTAAAACATGTATACTGTACAAATTCCTGAATAATTTGACTGTTTAAAAAAATTAGGAATCAACATTCAGCCAGTCAAACGTAGTGGTTTGGTTTGATCCATATGTTTCAATTACGGATATAGAGGAAAACAATGCATACGATGTAAATGGACTTATTCCGATGATATCCACAATTTCAACAAAATTCAGTAAACTCATGATGGGATATATTAGTCGAGCGCAGGAACACACTGGTAAAACATTTTAAAATGCGCAACCAATAGCTAATTTAAGTAATAGCTGACCAGTTCATTTTTCACAGAATGCACCGTTCGGATTCCATCTGCTGTTGCGATATTTAATCGGTTCTACCGAAAACCTCAACAGCCTTCACTAGAACTCCTGATGACTTTCACTTTAATAGTGCCCGGAAATGAATCGATTCACACCATCTTCGACTTCTTAAAAGAATTGGCAGACAGATCTAATGAGATTCATGATGGGACTGTAAAATGGTTTTATTTTGACTACGACATTTTATCTGAGGAGACTGTTGCTGACGCGCAAACATATTTAGCCCATGCTCAAAGCGTTCTAAATAGTAGCGGATATCAACTTGGAGCGATCCTTCCACTAACAAATTGTGGAGGATCTAACAAAACTCTAGAAAACTACTTGATTCCTATTTTGCCCCATATTCGGAAGATAATTTTCTATTATTGGTCAACTCAAGAAAGCGCTAGTCTTGGACCTGATGCATCAGTTCCACATTTAACCAAATCGTTTGCCCAATGTAAGGAAATTGTTAAACAATATGATGAAAACCTGCAAGTTGGGTTTCAAACTAGGTGGGACAGTTCCATTACTAACGAAGTCAAACATAGCCACGACTTGGTCAAGTTTTGGGAAAAAATGAATGAGTGGGCTGTTGAATCCAACACCACTGTTGTATTATTAGAAGCTTTTGATAACCCCTGGAAATTTGAGGCGAATAGGCATCTTGGGTGGTGGAAGCTTATCCAAAATGCTTCCTATATAAACTCCTCACAATACATTTTTGAGGAAAAACAAGCATGTGAGTAAAAAATCAAACATTGTTCGGAAATTTTCTGAGATTTTCCTAAAGTTCTAACACCCACGATTTTTCTGTAGTGGCTTTGGTTCATGAGAAAAATCTACTTAATTATACGGCTTCACATTCGCAGAGTAATGATTCAACTTCAACATTTCTGGTAATATTTGGTTCAATTACGGCTTTTGTCGTTTTCGCGTTGATCGCAGTAGTGGCTCTTTGTAAACCATTTTTGCAAAAAAGATTCAACAAGAATCGTATAAGAAGCAAAGACTTGAGGGAATTTTATGAAGGTGTATCTGAAACTTTGGTTGAAGGAGAAACGAACGGCATCCCAGGATTCGAAAGAACGGCTTACAGGAAAGACCTTGAATTGGCAAAAACAACCTTCAATATAGGTGCTGATTATGTGGTAGCTAACATCAATGACAAGTGATGTTTTTGAAGCATTTTTTATTTTGGAATAACAGCTTTTCTGACTTGCAATTAGATTGGAAGTCAACTCTTGGATCTGGGGCATTCGGAGCAGTGTGTCAAGGAAGTATACACAAAGAAAATGAACTCGGGACAATTAAGGTCGCCGTCAAAACGACTAAGCCCTCTTGCCCCACTGCAGCCATCAAGAGTATCCTCTCAGAAATAAAAGTAATGTCATATCTGGAAAAGAATGATAATATTGTGGGTTTATTGGGTGCATACACAAAGGAGCTTAAGAAAGGTAATATATACAAATCGCTCAAAGATAAACTAACTTATTAGAACCTTTAAATTTTTCGATTTTCTAAATTTTCCAATTGTTGTAGGTAAAGTGTACGTTTTCCTTGAACTTTGCTCGCTTGGTTCACTCGATAAATATTTAAGACGAGTGGCCCCTATTGAAATCGAGAATGACAAGGAAAAGGAAAGTCCATGCAACAATATGGGGAAAAACGAGAATACAAATGAGAAAGTGGATCCAATCACGTCAGTCGACTTATTAAGATGTTATGCAATGATTTATTCAACAAGAACTACAATTATTATTATTTATTACATTGAACAGTATCCAAAGCCAGAACATACCCTATGCGGATGACGACGTACTAGACGAATATGAATCAGTGTCGCTCTATAAATCAGTTCAACCTGAGATCATTGATGTTGAACCAGGAGCAAAACATTTGCCCCATGCATCTGATTTGTACCGTTGGTCTTGTGAAATTGCAAACGGAATGGAGTATCTTGCTTCCAAAAAAGTATAACATGCGATTTGTCATTTTAAATTATTTTTTCCATGTTCTTAAACAGTAAAATGTATGGATGTTCACGTTAGGTTGTACATGCAGATTTGGCAACACGAAATGTTTTGCTGACCGGTGACAAAAGAGCCAAAATTTCAGATTTCGGTCTATCCCGACGTCTCTACGAGTACACTAATTATGTAAAAACAGGAAACGAACCACTGCCTTGGCGTTGGATGGCCCCAGAAGCCTTGCGGAGAATGGAATTCAATGAAAAGACGGATGTGTACTCATTCGGTGTAACTCTTTGGGAGGTTTGGTCATTAGGTTAGGATTTTTAGATTAGGGACAGTAAATGCTTCTCTCCAGTAACCTTCATTAAAATTAGTTTACAACCCCCTATTATAGGAGATTTGCCATTCGAAGGAATCTCGTGGAATCCAAACTTCAGTTCGCAGTTAATGAAAGGATTGCGATTAGGAGAACCGTCTCACAATTGTCATGAAATGTAATGAAAAATTATATTGCCTTCTTATTTTCTAATTGAGATATTGCTTTTTAATGCTGCAGCTCCCACATACATACATATCATTTCGTTTCATTGTCATTGAAAAAGGTATTCAACTATGCTGAGATGTTGGAATGTTGACCCATCGAAACGACCAACGTTTTCTGAGCTGAAGAAAATTCTGCAATAATCCCATATTATTGGAACCACAAATGTTTTATCATTTAATAAAACCACAGGAAGATGCGGCTTTGTAAATAAAATGGGTTTCATCGTTAAGTCATTGAAAATATAAAGATTTCAATACATTTATTAACACAGCAGCATTAAGTAACGGACATGTAAAATTGCTTTATTATAATTTTCATAAACTTTCAGACTGGCACAAGCACAATAACTGTTTTAATACGATATCCCTTTCACGTAGTATTTATTATTTACACACCCACAATTCTACAAACCATTTTGTTGAAGGGGTGAAGGAGATAGGAAGCAGCTCTGTCATATACCTCAATTTGTTATGGAATTCAATCTGGTGGCAAGCCAATTAGTCTGGAAGAGCAACGGCCTTACACTTGTGGAAGCTATACTAAATGTTTGAAATGAACTTGCTGAAGTCATGTCATTTAACTTCATTGGAGCGGCAGCACTGAGTTTTTTACCTTGGCCGTTCGGACTACTTATATGATGTCTAAACATATCGGTGATATCCTCATTTGCACCTAAATTACTTCGCACAACCTCCGTCTTTTTCGTTTGGTCAGTTGTTCCTCCGCTTAGTTTAGTCGTTGTGCAAAAGTAGCAGTCATCATTTTCCCATGTGTTAATTTGCTGAAGCGATTAGAAAAATGTTTATTCAGATTTTGTAACTGAATTAAATGTTTGCCCAAGTTAAATAAGTTAAAACATACCTTTCCCAATGTCGGTTTAACACCAAATTCCGTTTGCCCCTGAAGTCCAAAACTTCCTCTTTGGAAGTTCGTTGGACTCAGATTTTGAGAAAATGCCAATGGCAGATTATTTTCACCAACTGCAATGAAATCAATGAGCAGCAGAAGTTGATTATAATTAAGTAAATACATTATCCTGTTCGTAAACCTTTTTTAGATCTTACACAATGATTTCTTTGAAAACGAATGGTTTTGGATTGGATTCGTCTCATCGTTTCCCTTCTGAGCTGACCTGATAGCTGATGCAGCTGCAAGGGCAGTAACTGCTAATGCTACAAATTTTAAAGGTTTTGTAGCCGGCCTCGATGCGAGTTCATTCCCAGAAAAAGAAGTTGACTGCGACGCAAAATCAACTTGAGAATTTGAAATTGACTGTTGCGATTGAACTTCATCTAAACCTAAAGACTGAAAATTAGGATCCCTTGGCTTTCCAGCTAACGGCGGTTTGTTCCCGTTGCTGGATATCCGTCCTGGACGACCCCATGGCACAACTGCAGAAGTCGGCGATGACTGGAAGGACGGCTTATTGCCGTTGTAGTGTAACCCACCTATACCTCTCTTCCTTCGGGTCTTGTTTTCAAATCCAAATGCTTTGAATTCCTCGGGAGAACCAGAAGTTTCAAATTGTTGGACAGATTCCACTGATGGAAAAGCATGGTGAGGGTATTCATCGGATCTGAAAGTTTGTGGGGCAATGTGAGGCAATTGTTTGTTTAAGGGTTGTGTTTCCGTTTGCGGCACAATAGCCACAACTAAACTCAAAATGTAAAATTTCAACAGCATTTTCTTTTTAGAGAGAGTCTATCGATTTGTCGGGAAAGTCCACCGTTAAGATTGATAAAATAATATGATAACGGGGCTTTTGATCACGAAATTCATACGAGGTGAATTACGGGGAATACGGGGACATGGCCGTAAATTGCTTTACTTGGAAAGAAGAAGTGGTTAGATCTGGTATAGATTCACATATTCCATTCATTTTCTCATTTAACTATATATTGCTGAATGCGCATATTGCAATTTACTATGTCTCATTCTGGCGAGTTCAACTAAAAATTCAACTTACTTAAGATTGAAATGATACTTGAGTAGAAAAATTTTCATTTTTACTTTGTAGGCTTGATAACTCATCAAATGAATGCAGCGCTGTAAATAAAATACACTGAGCATCATATAAATCAGTAACATACATATTATGAGTGGATAATGAAAAATAATTGAGTACATTAAAAAAATAAACGAGCGTAAACGAGTGGACGACTACATAGTGAGATATGATGTGATGCTTAACCACTTGAAACATATTGCGCAGCTATATTACTTGACCTATGTCGGCATGTGAATATTGAGAAAAACAACAACGGGGCTCGTGAATTATCTTGACATACAGAAGCGATTTAACAGCTTATTTATTCAAAGGAGAGTAGAGTATTGATGGTCCAATCTAAAATATATGTCGTCTTGGTTGATATTTTAATTCCAAAGAATGGTACTGCAACGGTCTTAGAGCTTTCTTCATTCTTTTGGCAATTCGTAGCCTTTCTCTGCTCATCTATGGGTTATGATGTATCAAATGAAAGTCCGCTTATCAAAGATTTCATTAATGACACACAGGTCATAAATTACGTAATAAAATTGTCTAAAGGTACATCGCTACATCTCGAATTGTCGGGTTTATTTTTTTTCTCATATATATTTTATTTCTTTTAAATTGACAGACAGAACGTATTGAAGTTCAAATTAGCTCCCATGCTATTTGCATTTTACAGTTAGAAACATAATTAATAGATTAAATTGCAGTCTGAAGTTATCGCTGCATTCAACATTAGACTTGTCTACAAAACTAATAACGTTCGTGTAACATACATTACGAGTATAATATATATAGTATAGTAATTCTTATTTCGTTGTTGTACCGAATTGTTGTACCTCAGATTTAGCATTTCCGACTAATCAATATCTCGCCCGCCCCGGTACCTTTAATCACTTTCATTACTCCACATAAACAGGCTGTGGAACGTCAACAATAAATGGATTTGGGTTGACCTGTAAATTTTGGTTACGAGGAGGAACCTTTTTTGTACTAGTACCAGCATCCGCTCTTCTCCAGGATTTCATTGCAACCACGCTTCCAGTGACAGGCAAATAATTTAAATAATATCCAGTAAAAACGGGTTCAGCTGTGACATGGTCGTTTGTAAATTTTTTAGACGAAACTGTAGGAAACTTGTCATCTAACTCGCGTTTCACTGATGTTGAATCTACGATTTCTCCGCTTTGAAAGTTCGGATCAAAAGACGATGATGAATGAGTGGAACCGAATTTGTGGTAGCCATCGTTTGTCTTACTTGCTTCAGTCTTTTGGGTTGATCCGATTGCTCCGGCGAGGGTAGTCGCTGCTAACGCTGCAAATAAAAAAGGGTTAGACATTGGTCGGGATGCGACTTCAGAAGGGGTAGGGCCTTCTCGTGGCTTAGGTTTGGTAGGTGGCCTGCCTCCGTTGGTAAATAACCCAATTGGAGGAGCCCATGGGGAAGCAGGATAATGAGGCCATGGTGCAATGAGCTGTTTCTCTACGTCGTCTTGCGATCCAGTAGTGGCTCTTTTGAATCGAAACTGTTCAACCGTTAGAGAGTCGGAAGCTTCAGTGTTCTGTTCTGAAGGTGAAACCAAGGGAAAAGATATCTTTCCAGAGTCCAAAGTTCTTGGGGCATACTGAGACAGTCTAGTTTTAAACGGTTTGGCTTCTGAATTTGGTAAAACTGACACCAATAAACTCAAAATAACGGATACTTTCACAAGCATTTCCATTGCTAACTATCTGCATTAAAACTGGAGCTACGTAGTCTTATTTAAACTGACACCAAGAGTCCAAGTTTGTCAAATGAAAAACGCTGTTGACTGGGTGTACACTTACAAGAAAATGATTTTAAAGATTGATGATTGCAATGCTAGATTGAGTAACCACTTATGAAGCTGCTAGTTTAACTTGTATAATAAACCTGATTACCATTCATACGTACAACTTCCATTTGTGAATAATTTGACGGCCAAGTGCTCTTCATCAATGACATTGTTTGGAACTAACTGGAATTATTATTATTATTATAGCATCATGGTTATATTACGATGTTTAAGTCCTTGTAGCTTTGATCCCGATGAATTCAAACTTTTGACCAATTGTCAATAAAAGTGTTAAAATTCACACGTTAACAAACTGTAAGAGCGCTTGAAGTAAGAGTTTCGCTGATTACAAATGATTGACTGCATTTAAAAAGTCCGGCGTTTGGAAGTTTATTTATATGAAGTTTGTTTATGAACAACCTAAAGGGCTCTTATATCACGTCGCATCAAATGGCTCAACTACTATGAAAATTGTATCTGTCATAAGTATAAGTGCACAAACCAATTTAAATGTTTTGATCACGCCAACATTCTATAATGTATCCTGTATCTTTCCATGATATAACATGAATAAGTGATCGAAATTCGCACTTCAATGGCATCCTTGTTTTGAGTAACGGAAAGTCAGTATTCATAGTAAAGTGTCAGCATTTATACTTACTAACTTTCAAGTAAGTGGAATGATTTGTTATAACTAACAACGTATTTTTGCCATTTTTGCGCATTATATTTCATGAGAAAACTACGTTGTTAACCCTAATTGAATCATCTTGTTCCTAACCTGGTTTGTTATCCATGACAAGCTGTCCTTGACTTGACGTACTATTATTAAACCAACTGCAGATGATACATGATTAAGAACTGAAGATTTTGTTATTGTTTACCGCTTAATTTTTACCGAATACTTTATTAGCGAACTATTAATTACAATCGAACGAGCCAATCATCATCATTGCTTCTCCATCATTTACAATTAAACTACTAATGACTATATTAAAATTGAACGTTATACTTAAAAGTTAAAAAGTTCTATTATAAATTACATGACTTCTAGAGATCAAAATCGCATGATTATATGTACATGTTACAAACTGGAAGACTAAAAAAGCTATTTGGAATACAAGACAGTTGAAAGACGACAAAGTTTCATTTTCGAACGCACTCATTGGTTTTCATTAGTATTGTACTGACGCCTTAAATTATATGCGCGATTGTTTCTGACGTTCATCCGTTGTATAGCGCGGTGGGGCACATTTTGTGGTTGCGGAAGTTCCAGCAAGTGGACGTCTTTAACACGCGTAAAACAAAATGTGAGAAGGTTCCGAATCCGACGTGAAGGCCGTGTTGGTCGAGCCGTCACACGGTCTTCTGTCCCAAACACACGAACTATAACAATGGATAATGACGCACAATTTTTTACTTATTATTCGTTTGAGAAGTCACAAATTATGCAGATCAAATTCATTTAAATTGCCAACAAGACAAATGAAGAAAGCGCATTAATTAATTACCTTGGACAAGCGAAATGGAAACTGCGTCTAGTTGAATCTTATACACTATCCCCTCGTACCTTATGTTCGATCGTGAAGTCAAACTAATCTTGCATCCAATAAATCTTGCTGCTCCACTAACGCT
>JAQGAP010001274.1:0-21361 GCA_034697805.1 Orchesella bifasciata | reverse complement strand
AATTAGCCCTACTTTACCAATCAAAAACTTGCTCGAATTTCCAGGATTAATAGCAACAATTTTGTGTTAAGTATCTTACATACACATTTACACAAAAAGATTATAACTCTATGAGTAATTGTCGTATGATTTGGAAATTCGTTTTATGTAGGAAGAGCCTAAACTTTTTTGTCGCCATGAAGCTTGAAACTTCTTTTCTTTACCGAAAAGGAAGTTGCACCTGAATGTTATGTACATCTTGCCCCCCAGCTATTAAGCCCTGGAATCTCGCACTCAAATCAGAGTAAAAATGACTTTGAATATGTATGGTAGGTAGGTTTTTATTGTGTTATAGAATAGAGCCGCAGCCCTCACACAATATAATACATTATTTTATTCTCAAATGCATTTCCCATCAGAAAATACATTTAACAATTAAAGTTGATATACTTCGTTGCTTTACAATAAACATTCATATAGATATTTATACGAATATTTATATAAATCGATATTCGATACCCTACCCTGCAATACCCTATCGAAAAAATTAACGAATTTTTCATAGGGTATTGCAAAATATAGAACAGATTAATCTGTAAAAACAAATCCTCTAGCATTATCATTCAGTCGTTGTTTTGACCCCAAAATTGGAGTCGTGAAAGATATTTTACAGTTTAATTTACTTTACTCTGTTCATATCCTAGATAGCTTCATGCTGCTTAGTTCTATTTCTGAGTTACGTCTGGAGGTGGTAACTGTTTCCAATTTTGGGTCACTCCGTCAACCGTAATTTCGTAATTAAACCAATTGATTGTGGAGTTTCCACCCATTGCTCGTACTTTGGTTGCATGATAGTGTAGGATTCTGCGACGTGTTCTCAGTTCCGGTGGCAAGTCAGGGTCAGCAAATACCCCTCTTGGCGCTATTTGGGTCTTCTCTTCTGGTGAATCGATAGCCTTTCGGCAATTTTTTTGAAGTGTATTCCGATTGGGCGTTGTTTGTTAGGATTGGTAGCTGATAGTGCTGCGCCAAAAAGTTTGGCTGAGGTACCTTCCACTTTAGCTTGGTTTTTAAAAACCCGTTTACTTTTTCTCTGAGTTTGCTTTCTGTGTCTCCTTGGACTTCTGGCATTCCGTGTACATTGAGATTATTCATATTAATTTTTTCCAGATGTACAGCAGAATGTCATGGTCTCTCGCAAGTGAGTTAAGGAGCTTACTACTATTTTTCTCAAGAGTTGTGATTTTAGTGACGAAAAGGTCGACTCGTACATTAGTGTTCGTAGAATCTTCATTAAGCTTCGCGACGTTTGCTTTCAACATAGCAATGTCCATTTTCAGATCTATAATGTCGCTGCAAGCTGTGATCAAAATTTTTCTTGTTAATTTCCGAATTTTGGAGTATTTTATCAAGTTTCTCGAAAATGCTCACGTTTGGATCAGTACCTTGCGGTGAGCATGATGAAGCTATGCGTTTTGCCTTTTTGTTGTTGTCTCCCATTGTTGTCAGCAATAAGCAACCCGGAATTCGTTGATAAATGTTTGATTTATACTACCAGAAATACGCAAACCGACTACCCGGCTATTGATTTTGTGACGTATATTTATACGCGGGGGAGATACTTTGCGTTGTGAGTATTGTGATCAAGCAGCTACCTGGCTCTATGATCTTGAGTTCCACTGGGCACCCTTGGCGTATTTAGTTCATGCAATCGACATCCCCGATTCTATGATAACAGTAAACTAGTTGAAGTTGATAACCCAGCCGACAACCCAGCTATTTTCAGTGATCAACAAGGCAAGATTTTATTTGGGTGTATATATTCACATAATATGTGAGAGGCTGCCTTTGTTTACAAGGAGGGAGCGGAGGTGGTTTGCGGCATGACGTAAGGACAGGTGTAACAGAGATTATTAAGTATTGTGGTGAAGATAGGCTGGTGAATAATCCCTTTGGGAACATCATCCACAGTACTTCAGGGAGAATTCCTGGTAATCAGCTGGGCCGCAGATGCAATGTACTTTTTTCCACCCGGAAGGAATGTTTTTATTTTATTTCGATAGCAAAAAGTGCAATTCGGGCACTTCGAACGTAGCAGTGTATGACCTCCCTGGTTGGTGAATACTTCAATGCATTAAAGTTTCTAAGCATCAGAAAGGCTGGAGCTGGTACGGATTCGTTGGCAACGAGTAGGCTGACGAATCCGTATGGTGTTCAGGTATGAAGGTATTTGGGCCGGAACCCCTTGCTCCTGTAGCGATGTTTACAGTACGCCACAGCTTTCATCAGTCAGTGCGATTTTAAGCTGTGGCCTACATGGCTTGGTATGCATCCTCATCAAAGCCTTCCTGGCCTTCACAACTCCAAAGGCAGCCGTACTAAGTTGTTGAAAAACAGTTATATGACACTTTCCCGGCTAATTTTACATTTTTTAGTACATTTGAAGTCTCTGCAGTCCGTGCTTTCCTGAAAACCATTTTTGTTCCATTAATTTTTTGGCGTCAGTTTGCGATGAATGGCGTAGAATCAATTTTATAGAGTATTCAATAAGAAATTACTGAACCAGACAAGTTCGATATAACTGCGCATTAGGATTAGCTATTGCATAACGAAAGTTTCAATCAAATCGCTTCATTTGTTAAAAAACTACCTTGAAAAAGCTAGAAAGCGGATTCTTGTTCCATTGGATTTTTGACTTAGTGTATGTAGTATATATACTTTATCCTAGTATTTGTTATTTATGGGATTTCATCCAGCGTGACAATCATGTCCAGGTTCTACCTCTTCCTACTATGTTTTATGTACAAGCATTCTCTTTACCTCACTATTCATTTGGCAATCACTTAGTAAAGACTTAAAACTAAACCTCTCGAGTGCAAACCGCACTCATTCTCATATGCACAAGCCGCAGTAAGGCCCGCATAAACTTCAACATACATGCATCAACAGCTTAATTTTAATACGTTTCCTGTGTTTTAAAACTAAAAGTTTGAATCATGTCATCCAGGGAATCCATCCAAGTCCTTTTCTGTATAAGAAATCACAATGATATTACAATAATTCCTTGTCAGAATTTTATATTTCCGTGTATTCTACGCAAAAAACTACAAAGTAGATCGCACCAACCTTTAACTTGCGAAATTATTTCAGCTGACTAATTTTAATGTTGCTATAGTTGGATGATATTACTGATACTTTGAACCTTATTTACACTGCAATGTTTTTTCATTTGAGCACTGGCATTGTAATTACTGGTCACAAATACGATAGATTTTTACTATCTGAAAGATCACTCAACGAAGTCCAACATTCAACTGAGCAAAAATGAACTTCTTCATCAGATCCTGCTCAGTTCAGAACAAATTGAATAAGCTTGATCATCGACTCATTCCGTAACATAATCGCCTTGCAAACAGTTGCTGTTTTACTCATACTCTTAAAATACGCTTAAAACGTTGAAGAAGTAAACAACATCTAGAAAATACAAATCCAGTTTTTCATTTAATTATCACCAAAAACTTGCGCTCCGTTAACTTTTTTCCGTTTTATAAAGACGCGTATTTAATAAGAAGATTCAGCCACCGTCACAAGCAATGCAGCCACTATTATAACATTTTTATCAGATCTATAACAAATAACAACTGTAATAGTAACAACTATAAAACAATATAACAAAAAGTAAATTTTAAAATGAAATGTATCTGTAGATTGATTGTCTATTATTTAAAAGTACATCTATATGCATTATCAATAATAAAGCCAAATAATGAGAACACTTGCATTAGTCATACTAAAACTCTCCACACGTTCTGTCGTTTTTGAAACGTCGATCGACATTTATGCTGTTCTCAAGCAAGTTTATATATCTTCATCACGACCAAAGAATGACCTGTGATTCATTCGTAAACATAAAGCATACTTTTATAGCTGGTGTCAAACAAAAGTCGAACATTTCAGCCCCCTTTGCTCAAATTTAAGACTTGTGTTTAAAATTAGTGTTTATCAGAACAAGCATACAAAGTTCATATGTAAACACCTCGCGTACCCATTTTACTAGAAACATATCATCACGGATTAAAAAAATGAAAGCTGTTAATCCCTACACCATAGTGTATGAAGAAGAGAAAGAAGTGAACGTGCCCAGACTTGTGTCCTTTTATTTCTTCCCAGAAAAGGATTAGAAAGTAGTTACGAGGCTTTGACGTGCTTCGTCCTGACCCTTGATAATATGGGATACATAAAACGTGTAGGTAGTACCTGAACCTTTTCTACGAGCATAAAAACCCAAAGGAAAAGTGACAAGAGAATTAATGGCAACTTGCGCTCTCTTACGACTCACTTGACTTGATCTATACAGTTTGTTTTCAAAAAACTTTCTCAACTAGATTCCTGAAACCGTATTTTCAACCCGAAATCCAACAAGATGGAAGGCATCATCAACAACCCACCGGACCTTCGGTAAAGAGCGGGTCGCTTCTTACTGAGGAATCAGAGGTCCTCATAATTTTACTCAGCCATAGAATATATCAAATCACACACATTTACACCTTCGACGGGAGCCTACTTATGTTGGTTTCTTCTCAATTGAACATGACAGATCAGGCCAACATAAGTACTGCAGCTAGTTGGTCATCAACAATAAAGAGGGGTATGCAGCCTTACTAGACAACAACCCGAATTGCCAAATGATTCAGGTGCTCAACGACTTCCTTCGCTCACACTGCAGGTCTCAAGTTAGGAACAACTTTAGAATTATAAGCGACCCGTAAGTATTATAAGTATGAAATTGCGTTATGTCCATATAACTTTTAACATATTTGTTTGTAGCATATATCTAACATTGTTTTTTTTATTTTCTGTTTGCAGGATACTCAATGGCTTTTATGCAGCAAAGGGTTATATAACTTTTCCTGTGAGATTACCGTGCCTGGATTAACTGAGGGTCAATTTCATCCCAAAGAACCCTTTACGAAGCAGGAATGTTACCCTACTTTGAGGTCTATGAGAGGGAGTGGGATTGTTATCAAATACACAACCTATCTGAAGAAGTACCTGTACCCAACCAAGACGTAACCGACCCTATGTAGGGGAGATTACCTAGACCACTTCCACATGTAGTAGCTATTCAACCTCGAAGGATCGTCTTCAAAGCACCTGAGTTTTATATTGCTACTCATGTTTTTAATCCTATTTTAATCCTCGAAGAGTATGACAGTGACCTTACAGTAGAGGCTGAAGACGAAGCAGCAGAAAGGCTAAATGTAAATGTAGATCGTATTGTTTGGGAAATGTTTTAGTTGTTCTTTATACATCAAACGTACAACATCCTTTTTGTATTGTATGTCCAAATGTTTTTTTTTGCTTATCGTGCTTGGAATGAAGTTACAACAATTCTCACAAACTTTTCTGTTCCGTTTTTTGCTTTCAAATTAACTGATTTTGCATTCACGTTCGCTTGTGAGTAATAAAACACTTACTTTTGGAATTATTTAGAAAGTCAGGGGGATCTAGGCCATGAATTACAATGTTTTCTTTGCGGCTTGCGTTATCATTATTAGCGATGGCTTTACAATTATTACCAGTTTCTGAACAGACTATTGACAGGTTTACGTATTGTTTATCGCTGAGAAGCTGCAGCTCTTGACCAATGATGCGGTTCAAACAGCTATCCACTTTAGATTTCAATAAATTGGATTTGAAGAACCAATTTTACTCTAGATGATGGAGCAAGATAAATAAGACAACCATCGAGCTTGACAGCTCAAACAGAACTCTAATAATATGTGTTCACATGGCTACATAAATTTGTTATCATCAATGCGATAACATGAGGTTCTCCCAATCTGAGAAACCTGTTTGAAAAGACATGTATTTATGCAAAGCAAGGTAGCAAACCAATATCAAAAAAATCTAATACCTTATGTTGTATTTGACTTGGTTTTGGCTTACACTCAATTCATTACACCGTAATACATTTCATTCCACTTGACTAGCTCGACTATCACTCCAATTGTCCCAATAAATATATTTAATCGGGGCTTGTGTGTTGAAAACCAACAAGGTTACATGGGACTATGAATTTCAGGATGCAATGATCAATAAAGTAAATAAATTGTAAACTTTTGAACTTTTTTAGTTATACCGTAACGAATGTATTGATTACTTTTTAATTTTCTTTTGACCTAGAATTGCTTATGTCAGCCAATGTAATAATTACATCTACCAGAAGGGGTCTAAATTTCCACCTGCTTTCAAAACAAAGCAAATGCAATGTTGCAAAACTAGCTTTAAATCCATCAACAATCAAGCAAACCGGATTTGTATGCAACAAATACGACAGGTGTGATAATTCGGCTCATTTTTAAATAATTGAAATTGACTTTTAAACCAAATTTACAGCAAAAAGTATTTTTTGTAGTTCATTTTCAAAGAATTGGAGTTTGACCCGGCATCATAAAAATATACACGTGAAACAAATGCCTTTCGTGAGTTTTCATTGCAAATGACCGCGTGTAAGTATAAAAATTGCATTACGTACATTTGCATGATGTACTGAAATGAGATTTTAGGTGACAATTATAACATTTTTTACTATGTACCAAGTTGAATCACGTAAGACACGTATAGCGATTAAAATGCAAGCGTTGTGAAGCTGTGTTGAATAATTATATGGCTCTGTAAGGGTTAAGCAGAAACATCATAAGCATTAAAATAAAACTATTCAATCCAACGAACGTTTTTATTTATTTTACGTACGACAAGTCAATATTTTTCAATGAATCATCACATCTCATCTCATGAAACATCTCAGCCCAACGTTTACAATATACCTACGCACTGGAGTTTTACTTATCCACACATTGAAGTGTCATATACATACGCACTGAAATTCTAATCGACCTTTGACCTGAACAATTTCCGACTTGAAAGGATTTTCAACCCTAATAGTCAAATTGACCTTAGATACTAAACCATCTAATTATCATCATCCCCATGCCGAATTCCCCATAGTCAGCACTTTTGAAGCACTACGTGACATATAGATACCTACGCAATGTCAACTCACCTTCATTCTCCATTTACCATCATAACATCGACTCGTAATTCCAAACTCTAACCCTTATACACTAATAGGATACCATCACTAAACCGAAATGTCCCGGTATCTTACAATTGTAATTTTGGGAAGTTGTTTTATTAATGCTCTATTCTCTACTAACGCTATCATTCAAATTGTTAGGTGCACCACTATAGAAGAAGAAAAAGAGTTTGATTTGTATCTCAAACTCAAATTTTAAAATTGTTAAAATTCCCATTTTAACCATCTTCAAATTTATTTTGAAGCTGCAAATGATCAACAACGTTAGCATATAGATGGCAAATCAAATCTCTCAAAGACCAATACTTCCCTCGTCAACATAAACCCCAGTAAGCTTTCGGTACGTGAAACAAAGCTTATGGAGCAATTTCCCCAAACGTGGGCACATTAAGTGTTCACGGATATGTTGAATGACGAAATCAGAGACATACTAAAATTAGTAGTTCGGACCCAAGAGAAAATAATTTAGAAATGTGCATACTCTCTTCAAAGTAGGAAGCACATGCTTGAGCTATAATTTAATGTAAAATTTAAAGATTTGAAGGCAGGAGAAGAGGAGAGTTGGGTGAGCACCAAATCTCCTTCCAGGGAAAATAAGTTATTTTTCAATACGGTTCTATATGTTAAATATTTTTTATCTTCTTGTTCCTTTTCTTCCTCGGGCTTTATCAATCCAAATATGTGCATTCTATTATTGTCAACTTGCATTTGAGATAAGACAAATACAAGGCAGGGCGTAAATTTCATGTCTCGAGTTTTTGGGTGTGTTTAAAGTTTCACATTGGATTTCAGAATACATGTGGTTAGGCGTTATTAAGGAAGAAATTTACATTCATTTATCGTGACAAAAGTCATCGATTATACCAAATTTCCGAAATCCATAGCAAGTTATTTTGGTTAAAAGAACAAACCTCAATATACAGGTTTCCTAACATGCTTTGGTGATATATTTTCCTTATTTTTGGCTGCATTGAATCACCCAACCCATTGAAGCAGCAGCGGCCGGGAAAAACAACCAGTTATAACTACAAATTTCATTCCTAGAGAAGCACATAAATCTGTGGGAAGTACTCCAATTTAACCAACAATTTCTACGAAGCCCATTGAAAACGCAGTCCTCCAAGAAAATATATCATTAACTCTATCAACTTTTCAAGTTGGAGAACGCCTACATTCTACACATCTTTCTACTCTTCCTATAGAAGAACCACAGGGCCGAATGTAAGCCATATGAAAACTTCACACTGTTACTAAAGAAGGGACAGAAATCCCTGTGTGGCATTTATCAACATCATCAACACCAACAGTATCATAATCAACAACAACAACACCAAAAATAGTGGAGCTGGATTCCCTAAAAAGTTCTCAAAATTCAATGCTTTCTCCTAGTTTGCTCGTGGAACCAACAAATATTAAGTAATACAATAACTATTGAAAACAAAAATCAGAGTAAAATGTTGGAAACCACCCGTTACCATAAAATTAATGGTAAAAACATGAGCTCTCAAAATATATCAAAATCCCTCCGTATGTGTCTGCCTCTCGAAATCGTGTTTCGCAAGTGACATCTTCCTCTCCAAACCTGTTTTCGGTTTAAAATGTTGACACTCAGTCAACTTTAAAAACTTTTCTCCAAGCTGCCAATAATGAATGACTGGAGCGCAATATTCGTCAATCGGTGTGTAATTTGGCAAATAAACAAAAAGACTACCAAACTGCTATTGGGAAAAGTTAGTTTTTGATTTAAATTACTTCCTACGTCCATATTGAATGTAATGCTTTTATAAAAATTAATCCAATATTTTCTATTCCATTAAATTTTTCGATTAGCTGGTTCAAAAGTCTTATAGCAAACCCGATGACCACTAAGCAGAAACTTTGTCGTAAATTAAAAAAACAGAAAAGAAAAAGCTACATCTCAGCAAGCCCCGCGGATTCAAAGGAATGGTACTGCTATATCAAAGCGACAAAAAAGACGGGAGGTTAACCATTTGTTTAATCGTTATTTCTGATGTCATGTAGTAGTTTTTTAAACTAGATGGTTTGCTGTGTTGCTTGCAAATCTAATGAAGAATAACCCCTAGCAGTGTAACACGGGGATGCGCAAGCGGATTCATTTTTAACTTGTATTCATTTTAATTGCACTCTTATTATAAACACAAATAAACTATTGCCTTTCTAGTTTATATTTCATTTTTATGGCAAAACTAACATTAATGCTAACAAAAAAAGGTTTTTTGTGACATTGTGTTAAATAAGAAAAAACTTGTATAAACAAATTCCAATTTTAGATTTATAGTGATTAAGTTGAGTTTAAATATTTAAATTGAGTTTTTAAACCAATAAAACTTCGTACTATGTAAGTTTTTTTTTTGTAATAGCATTAATACAAAAGATGTACAATGTTTCAATATTTTGGTAGATAGATAGAATAAATGAAAGATGCGTTATAATAAATTTACAACACGTCTTGGGACTTCTTTTGTGATTTCGTGATTATTTTGAATTATTTTATCATCGTGAGAAATGAGAAAAAAATATTTAAGCCCTGGCAGGGTTCGACCTGGAAACATCTTTTTCTACTTTGACTCCTTACTCCCTTACTGGGTGCAAATCCTTTCATAACAAAGTGATAGATGGTTAGTCCCAACATCCAGGAGCACCATTCAACGAGCCAAGTCGTCTGCTGACCCGATTTGACTTCGATTAATAATCAAAATGGCGTGCTGACATTTTTACGGGAAAATGTGTCTTTGGTGGAGGAAGACGATAACCCACCCAGTGTCCCGCACCTTCGTCCATTCGAAAAAATCTGTCTACTATGTAAACCCTTCTACCATACGCTCCGGAAGAGCGCAAGACCCTTTGCCAATTCAAAAATTTCTAGGAGAAAACTTCATCGAAAGTTGCAAAGTCTTCCGGTGCAAACCTCGTGAGAAGCGTGAAGAAAAAGATCCACCACGAGGTCAAAAATAATCCCCATTCTTCGCTCTTTACTAAGTTTTAAAGCTTATCAAATTTGTTTTAAATCTGCTATAATAGATTTTGTTGTAACTGCTTTTGCTTAAAATAAAATGCATTTAGATTCCCATCCGCAGTCTATTCATCCCTATTCTATTTCCTTTTCAAAAATACATTTCTTCTTATTTAATCTTAAATATTGAAAGTCCAAAAGCGGTTTCAATCGTTCGATTTCATTACAGGCTTCATTTTACACATTTATATAAAACTGCAAAAAAATTGACATTGCAAAATGTTGCGAATGCGAATAAATTTGCAAACGACCTGACGACAACAAGGTCAGCAAAAACATGTTTTGGTACATATCATTTTTAGGATATTACATTAGAGCTTAACTTTTCATAGGGGATTAAGAAGAAACTATCGTGCCACCAGTACGATTTACAACATTTAAGTCTGTGTATATCAATTTTTACTAATACATGTATGTGTGTATTTTCAGAACACAAAAAGGGCACCAACTTATAGTACATGCATGCTGTCCCATAACAGGGCATTATATGACGTCGCAATATATGACTGAATCCTAGTATGCGCATTATATATGCACTTATATATTCTGCGGACAAATTGTATGGCAGGAAATTACCGAGTGCAAATTGTATGGAGAGCAAATGGCACGGAGTGCAGATGTCCCCGCGAGCAAATGGTACGGAGCGCAGATATCTTCGCGAGCAAATGGTACGGAGTGCAGATGTCCCCACGAGCAAATGTAACACGGAGTGCAGATGTCCCCGCGTGCAGATGTCCGGTTACCGATGGTTGGAATAATCACCCGGAGTAAAAGAGGCTGGTTCCTTGAGGGAATTTAAATGTAAATTGAAGAAATTGATTCTTGAAAATTGTTTAAAAATGTGTGTTAATAAACTAATCTGTACCATGTTAAACTATTATACATAATGTTGACTTAAAAGTGTTAAATTATAACTAACCCAATGTAAATTATGTTTTTGGTTGTTGTTTGAATTTGATTTGAATGAAATTTGTTAATAAGATAATTGGAAAGTACAGATGACTAATTAGCTCGCTTAGCGAGTTGTCGTCTTTTATTACAATGTTGCTATAAAACGATTAAACTGAATAAAATTGACCCCAATAAATAAACAATAAAAAATAAATTACTTTAATAAAAGATTCATGACTTAAAATATGTCTTTTTTACAGCTACGCGTGTCAATGTAAAAATTCTAATTAAATATCTTTTATGTTTTGAAAAGATTGGAGTAATCAGAAATGAACAGCTGCAATATGATAATTAATAAATTTGATACTTAATTGATATTCGACTTATGTGAAATAATAAAAAAACTTTAACGGGTCATACAGAAAACAATCAATAGACAACTCGATCATGCTGTAATTTATTAATCGTGAATGTAGCACACGGGTTCGACTCCTGTGAGCAAACTTATATCTTCTTAATTCAGCGGTTACTCCAAATGAAAGGGAACGGTAGTGGTTGCAACGTTTTTATAATAAGACGTTGTGGAGATTGTTTCGTTCCGTTCCGAAATTCCGAAAAATGGTTCAGGTAATTTTTATATGATTCTGGGAACGGAAATCCAGAAATGTTTGAAAGAGAAGCAATAATAAATTGCACACTCTGTGACGAAACCAAATTAAATGTTTTTCGTCGCAATTGTTCCACTTATGGAGGTGATTAATTACAAAGATCGGCGTTACCATCATAAGATAACAATTTGGTTTGTTTTTTATCCTACCTTCCAGCTTATTCAATATTTGGAAAGAAGCTAGGCAGAAATTGGGTTGGTTAGCCCGGTCCAGCTTCAAAATATCGGCAAGTCCCTGGAAAATAAAAATGAAATCCCACTGAAATAAGCAATAAAACTCTTTTATATGTGGTAACTATTTTGCTGTCGAAGATTTCCTCAGTAAAAATGAAATGATATTAATTAAAAGTTTTTAAAATGGTCATGAGGGATCATGTCATATGATTCATCTGTCATGAAAAAAATAATTGTAGCTTGAAACTGTAGAAAGGTGCAACTGTATCGGCTTGCAGTCCAGACATTACATGTATATCCTTTTTGCAGTTCTGTCTTAATTACTGTTTGCTCGGGTCCCCGTAAACCAAGCACTTTATCAGAGTAAATGAAATTACGTGAAAATCACGCAAAAATAGATTCAGCACTCTGCAAACGGATGGTTACCTTCTGAATTAAAATTTTGGGTTTCGCTTACAGTTTCCTGCTATAGCTTCAGCGATCAATTCCATTCATCATAAAAAAAGAACGGGGGTTTAATGTGTGAATGTTTGCACAATAGAAATAAAATGGGCTGTTCGTAACGTCCGTAAAATCTTTGGAGCACAGAAAACATTTAGTTAACACAATTCATTGATTTGCTCATATGCATGCAATCCAACCAAATGTTACGTTTTGACGCATGCAAACCTATAACGTAGGTTTTAGTATTGAATACTATTCTGTATTCCCCAAACCACACTAAATGTCAAATGAGACCTTCTCACAACAAGGAAGTAATAGATTGATGCAATGCAATAGCTTTTCCTTTCGTGTTTTGACATTTATGTTGATTTATATGCTTCATAAATACGTTGTAACGAAGTTAATATCAATGATTGGTATTTCAGACAACCGTGTTCCATTTTGTGGACTCAACCGCACAAAATGCGACAAATTATCACTTAATTCTAATTATTCCCAACCAAAGTTGGAAACAGAAGCCAAAACAACGCTAACACCGCAATCATTGACGTGCGAATTATTGCGGAATAAAATATTTTAGAAAGGGGATCTTCAAACCTTTTCCCTATTTGGCCCTGCTCTTCAACCAAAGCAAACGTATTTTACACGAGTTCCTCTTCAAATTGAAATGAATAACACGGAAAACCAAAACCAGTCCGTGGAGTACCTCCCCAACTATTTTTGCCAACTCATCGATTTACCAGAGACTGGCATAGAATGCTCTGAGCTATTTTCGGACACTTGTGTCGGTTGCAGAACCATGGGGAAGTTTTTATCTGGAGAAACTTTAAAAGATTACAGTTCAGTAGGTCACATCATCTGTCTGATAATGTTGATAATCACTCTCTTTATTGGAACCTTGGGCGTTTTTACAAACAGCCTCATTATAGCCGTAATGCGGAACAGAAAGGGCAACCGACCATTTGACTTTCTCATTATGATTCTTGCCCTTTTTGATATCGTGACTTGTGCATCAGCCTGCGTTGTCAACACCGTGGCAGTTATCATTTATGGTAAAAACTGAATTATGTTATTTTGGTCACTAAAATCCAGTTATAATAATTTTTGATAAAATTCACTGTTTTGTTTGCAGGAAATTGGGTACACAAAGGTTTCTTATCAATGATCCTGTATCTGTTAGCACTTACATTGTTTTTGTTTGGGCGCACAGGATCCACATTCATGGCCATGTTGATTACGATCGAGCGCTTTTTGGTTATTGCATTTCCCTTCACATCGCAGACCTGGTTTACTTCCCGCAAAACCAAGCTCTTTGCATTTTTCGTTCTGCTCACGTCCATTCTTCTGAATACTCCGAGATTTCTGAGCTACAAAGTGGATTATAATGATTACCTTGGTAAAAACTTGACTAGTGTCCAGGATTTTGAGTATATTGTGCGTGGGACTGGTCTTCACGCGCTGTTTTATGTAAAGCTTCAAGATCTCCATTCTCAGGTGGACTTTTGGTTCCCCCTTCCCATCCTCGTTTTGCTCAACTTGCTCTCATACTTTCATGTAGGTTTAAATTAAGTTAAATGGCTAAAATTGGGGAAATGTGAGAAATTAATATTTTATTTCTTTGAAAAGGTGCAAAAAATCCAGAAACGACGAGAAAAACTGAAGCTCGCTCAAAGAAAGGAGATTGAAGCCCTGAAACTATTTTTGCCTGTCGTAATCGTCCTCTTTGTCACAAACATCATGCCTGTTGTAACCTTCTCCGCGATATTCTTTGCCAAAGCTTGGTATCGTGAGCTGAGCACTGCAACTGCTCTCGCAGGCGCAATCAACTCTGCCGTAAACTTCCACATTTATTACTATCAGAAGTCAACATTCCAGACGGAAACAAAAGCACTTGTTTCCAAATGGTTTGGTTGTGGTTTTGAACCGCAGCCTGAGAGAAAAAGTAGGATGGAAAGTAGCACAACAAATAATGTTGTTGAAGCTTGAATTTTTATGATTTTCATGCATTTTAAAGTAATTTTGTTTTTGCTTATTTAACTGTAATAACAATAATAATTCTATGACAAAGGCACAAGTTTTTATATGCAAAGAAATCAACTAAAATCACAGCATCATGATCAACACATATTCATCAAAAAATACACAAGAGCAAGGGCAGCTTGAGTTGAGTCTTTTTCTCATGCTTGCTTCCCATAAGCTCTCGCTTGCAGGGTGATGTGGATCGAGTAGCATGAATTTCGTCCCCTTCCTCAAGCAAGTTTTCGTAGTGTAGTGGTTATCACGCTCGCTTCACACGCGAGAGGCCCTGGGTTCGAACCCCAGCGAGAACATTTTTTTGCTTGATTTATTTTAACGACAAACCATCATTAATAGCTCTTTGTTTCGGATTTAAAGTCAGGAGACATGCATATTTTAATATATTTAATGACTTTCAGGGCTAATTTTGTAGTTTCAATAATAATAACAGGGTAAATAGCTGTTGGAAAAAACATCATCATTTTCACCTTCCTCATCTCATTCTCACGACGGCGTTGCGTGCTTCTTCATATAACTGTTTTAGGCTCTACAATTTTCAAGCGTTCAGCAACGCGTTTATGCATGACTTCTTTCCAGGGAAAAAATGTGAAAAGGATTTATTTAGGGCGAAGAGAAATTTCAATGGGAGAAAGAAAGAGATTATGAGCGTTGGCGATTGCATGTCAAGTTTTAAACACTGCACTTTATATTTATTCAATAATGCCGTTTTGCATGATTCGTTACTTTTGGAAGCAAGATGTTCTCGTGTGCCGACCCAAGTCCAACTCCAAGTTGAGGAATCTCCGAAAAGCTGAAGAATATTACTTTATTATTTTGTAGAGCCGAGCGTTCATTCAATGCTCTTGCTCTTTGCTTGCGTTTGTTCAACTCCTCTCTCCCAATCACATACATTTATTCATTTACAAGAGCTGTGTTTTCAAGGAGCAAGTGCATTTTTGTTATTTTGAATGTATTGTAGAACAGAAGCCAAATAATATGGCTTTATTATTATTTAGCAATTAGCGGACTTTTTGGATTTGCGCGTGCTGACACTGAAAGTTATTGCCAGAGGAACCCTTGGGGAGTACTACGTATGTGCCAAATTTATTCCGAATTGGTGAATGTATGTGGCCAGAAGAGTGCCTACGGACGGATGGATAGACAACTCAGTAGAAATATGACTTGCTGAATACATTCAGCTACGTATTAAAAGCCATAGGGTATCTGTTGGTGGAAAAAACAACGCATGCCAAACATGACCTCAGTAATCGATCACGATCTCGACGTTGATGAATAAATAATATCATGCGCATGATAAATTTGTTTACGAATTGTCTGATTTAATATTTAAAAAGGTATGCTTAAGTACTTTGTTATTTCCCATAAATCTAATCAAATTTCAAATATTTATCAAATTTATTAATTTTCAAACTGTACATTTGTGATAAATCCACTTTGTATCCTTTTTTTTACAAACCGACACGGGTAGCGGTGGCAAAAGTTAAGATTACTTGTCTGCAATTTGTTTTTATTTATTACATATATTTTTTTACCCACGAGCTATTTACAGAATATACAATTTGGAAATCACATGTATTTAAAAATACACTTACTAACAGCGTCAAGTGATTCAGAATTGGTTTAAATAATAATACTCAACGCTCAAATCGCAATTTGCAGTGCTGCAGATTCCAAACCGAAGCGTTACGTCAGGAAGTTAAGTACCACAGTTCATACAAAAATGGTCACTCACGAGTATGGGTTTTCGTGTGCTTCATAAGGTACCCAAGCGTAGCAAACCTTTCCTTGCAAATAATGCACTCGTGCGCTTTCTCATCTTGCGCATGTTTTTGCGTATGTCGTTTTGCAGTACCTTTTAGACGAAACTCTGCTCCGCAAACTCGGCAGCTATATCGTTTTTCCTTGGTATGTGTATCCACATGTTGTTTCAGCCGATTAAGAAAGTGAAAGTTTTTGTCACAAATTACGCATGTGTACGAAAATTTCGTCTCGTGAGTTGATTGTTTATGATGAAAGAGACCTGATTGAGTGAAAAACTCTTTCTGGCATACCAGGCATTTGTAAAACTTTTCTTCCAAGTGGACCCGGATGTGGTCTGACAGATTGCCTCCCTGGGAAAACCCTTTCCCGCAAATTTCACAAACGAATGGTTTCTCACCGGTGTGGGTACGTAAATGATTGGTTACGTTACCTGGTTGGCGGAATCACTTTCCACAAACGTGGCATTGGTGAGGCTTCTCACCAGTGTGAATAAGCATGTGAACAGTAAGTGACGCTGCTGACCTTAACATTTTAAAACACACAACGCACTTAACCTTGGACACTTTCCTCAAATGTACAGCTTTGACATGGGTATGTAAATTAGACCGTTGTTTAAAACTTTTGCTGCAGTGTTCGCCACTAAATGGCATTTCCCCTGTATGAGCTCTCATATGAGAAACCAATTGAGACTTTAGTGCAAACTTCTTGTCACAAAAAACGCAGCAGTGACGCTTTTTTCCTGAATGAATTAACCTATGCCGGCTCAAACCAGATGAGTTGGAATACGATTTTGGGCAGATTGCACATTTATACAGTTTCTGATACGTGTGAATTATCTCGTGCGAATTTAAGTGGTAAGCACGAGCAAACTTTTCCCCGCACGTTTTGCACTCAAACTTCTTCTCTTCGTGAGTTATCGCATGTTGATCAAGATTTGCTCGTTTTGCAAATGGTTTGGAGCACACTTGGCAATTGTATGTTTGAATTGGGTTGTCTACACGTTTGAGTCTGGAAGCTTTAGACTTCCCATTGACCGAATGAAGACGGTTCATCTTGAGTTAGGTTGTTTTTTTGGTGGTCGTCGTATTATGGACCTGTTTCGTAAGAAATTCATACAATAGTTTTGTTTTAAAAAACAAATCTTAGAAAGGATATGGGAAAATAGAACTTGATTAAACGACAAATGGTTACCTTATTTTGCAATTCTCTAATTTTTATTGTTCGTTTTCAAGTAACTGAGGGATTTGCAATCAAGGACTGAACCGAGCGACGTTGATCAGAGCAATAGTTGTAAACCCATGATAGTATGTATGAACGGTCACGTTTGTACACACAAACACAAGAAAATCTTCATACCAAAATGCATCTGGACTAAACATCAGAGCTGGGGGACCGCGGTACATTTGTGTACCGAAGTACTCCGGTACAGGTACCGGTCCTGGACCGGTACCGGGATTTGTACCGGAGCTTCTCTGGAAGAAGTACCGAATACCTGTACCGAGTACCGGACATTTTTTCAAAACGTACCGAATACCTGTACCGGGTACCGGACCTTTTTACAAGGAGTACCGAATACCGGTACCGAGGACCGGAACACTCTTTATATTTTAAAAATGCACAAAAATCTAGTAAAAAACGTAGTATTTGGAGTACTTTTTTTTAGTTTTGTGTCCAAAATATTATGATTTTGAGCAATATTTGTCCATTTTTACTGATTTTACCATCTTAAATGGTCAATTACGTGTTTAAATGGGCAAAAAACATGTACCGGAATGTGTACCGGGCGTAATTTTAAAAAAGTACCGAAGTACCTGTACCGAGGACCGGACCTGTTTTCAAAGAGTACCGAAGACCGGTACCGAGGACCGGACCCTTTTTCCATGGGTACCGAGGACCTGTACTTTGTACCGGATGTGTTCCGGTCCCCCAGCTCTGCTAAACATGAGTTTATGAATTTGTAAAGAAAGCCTTCTCACATGCATGTGAGGTCTACTATACATAATAGAGGTACTTTATTACGAGAACCTTTTTCAATGTACTAAAAAACTGAAACACACCAAAATAAATGAGTACGTCACGGCATGAATGTAGCCCAACTATTGAACTTTACAATCTTAGAATACCACCTAGAATATAACCATGATTAGAATGTAAGGTGTAGCCTAAAATATACCACGATTTACTATGTACCTTCAATCCATGAATTATCATCAACTATACCCGTGCCTCATGATAAAATTAGCTTTTTTGTCCATTCTAATGCTAATAGCAATGGTGTCATACCATCAGCAAAGCAATGACTGGTTGTTTACAATGAATTTTAATATAATGAATGAATGGAACGTATTTCTAATTTAGAATTGCCAAAACTTGTCTTTTTTCTCCACGCTGCAGTACGCCAAAATGTAAATAAGATGCTTATCATCACTAATTTTTTTCTTAAAATATACGAGAATAGAAGTTTATTGGCTGTAAAAGCCTTTACATATTTTGGTTTTTAATACCGTTTTATACGACATTCCTTTAGAAAGGAAGAATAATTTTGATTATTATTTTCTTACTTGTGAAAGAGCAGCACTTATGTTGCCTGTCTATAACCTAAACCTACGTTCCAAATTACAAGATGAAATATTGTGCAGCACTGATTGTGAGTTAATCAGGAAGACCAGTGAACTCTGCTATGCTAAATATAAAGAATTTGAAAATTGGATTGCAGGATGGTAGCTTGAGTGCTGTGTATGAGACTTGGAAAGTGCTTGAGCATCATATTATACCTTGATAGCAAATTAGGGGTAAAGCGCTGCTCGGAAAAGATGAGCAAGGTGTGAAATTTACTAACCGAATTTAGCATGTAGTAAAACAGTCAGTTAAATTGGATTACAGATGCTATGAGTTTGGCTAGACTTCTAACATGGACGGATGGATGGAAATCTGCAGCGTGCGTTTTGATATGCCTTTCATCGCAGGTATGTCAAGTTTTTTTTTATATTTGAGACGATATTTTTGTTCTTTTTCCGCATTTCAAAATTGTTTGTCTACAGGTTTCTTAGGTATCAATTCAAGTTCACAGTTTGTTAGAGACAAGGTTTCCAAATGTCAAGTTTCAAACCAGGAAGAGGAAGCAGTAGGTGGAAACGAGTTTGCGGTGACAGCACCAGAGTTTCATCGGAATTTGAAAAAAAAACTGTGTAGCAGAAGCAGATAATCGGTATGTTTCATGTCTGCAAACAGAGGTCTAATTTATACAGGCACAGCTTCTTTTTTATTTCCCTTTTTTCAGAAAACATTCAATATTACTAGAAAATTAATGTAAGTTAAACAAAAGGGTTAAAAAACCATAATTGATCACAGTTGTGTGAAATATTCTTTTGCTTTGTAATTAAAATACTTTAGAACATTACACAACTGGCATTTTTAATGACAAAGTAATATAACTTGGCCACTATATAATGCTTTTTCCATAAACATTTCCGTCGCAGCGTCCAATATACAAATTTATAGTGAATTTATGTATACTGTAGACATGTATTTACTCTAGCAGGCAAGATTGCACAAACTTCATAAAACCATTAATTGATAAAGCCGCCAAGCCGTATGTCAAACTCCTTCAAGTTCCTCAAGTCAGTTCTATTTGGGAGGTGGAATTTCTCCCCACTTTCCATTCCCAGCAACGTTCGTCCCCCATTCGCCATGGATCTATTCTGTGATGCTCCAGCTCTTCCCAAGCTTCGCACAAAACTCGGAAACTCTCAGTTACGGTGAAAATGAACCTTCCGTATTGATTAAGTGTGTAATAGTGTACAATAACGTGCATGGAGCTCATCACTCACTTTCCAAACATTAAGGTCGTCGGCAGTTCAGTGGAAACTATTTTATACACAAAAATGTGTGATTTTTTCAGGGCCACCTTATTTATAATAATATGTGTCTTGTTCAGAAACATGGACCATTTGAGCTTGGAGCAACTGCTGAAGCTGAGATCTTGGAGCTTTTCGAGTCTGCTGAAATATTGAGGAAGGAACGTGGAGCAGGGTATTTAACACACCTGAGTGATTTAGATTGGACGTGAGTTCATTTCTAATCTTGAATAATTATCATCCCATTATTTAATGAAGGCTCATCTTTCTTCCCTTCAGTTTTTTAGGCCGGAGGATGATGACTCAAGGGCTTTTCGTGGGTTTTTCCTCCATTAACCGGCTTCGATTTCCCTTTCGAAGACTCGTTTTATATGCACCGGAAGGCGGATGAGAATACATTTAAGCTTCTTGAGTAATTGGATGTGGGTCGAGAGACTTTTGAAAATGTGGCAGCAGCAAGCTGGTTCCAAAACTTTCCGTTTGGGTTGGAATTTCAAGCGTTGAAAGCGCTCCACATGAGTTGACCTTTTTCCCCAAACATGTTTTTGAAAGAGTGTCCCAATCTGGAGTCATTCGTGTACACTCCATTTATTGAGAATCGGTTAGTAGCGGATTTGACTCAGGTGCTTGGTGGTGAGAACTCCAAAAAACTGGAGAAACTGAAGGATCTCTATATCTCTAGTTTATGTATGCAACGCTGAGGAAATCAAGAAGTTAGGAGAATTGATGCCGAACCTAAAATATTTGTGGTCTGGGTTGGATAATGAAAGCTTCTGAGTTTTGTGTGAGGCTTGAAAAGAGCTTGAATTTCTCTCAATAGACCCTTTTCTAGTTGGTAAAAAAGCGCTGCTAGGAAAGGATGAGCGCGGTGGGGAAAAATTCCGTCACCCCGAAGAATTTGAGAATGTTTCTTACGGAGAATACTGAAAACAGACGAGATCGACAAGGGTTGACAGAAGCTGGGATTCTGGATGGGATTCTGCCTCTACCAAATTTGGATCTAGTGAACCTATTTTGATTTGCTGATGAGCACTGTTGCAATATTAATATTTGAAAACTTTGTAATAATAATAAAATTATCTTCATTATGCAGCTTAAAACCCCAAAAACAAACTATCACTTAATAGTCCTTTTAAGAGTTCATCTTTACAGCATAAAACTAACTTTAGACTTCATACAAAGCAAAACTCACGTATTTACATACTTTTATTATAGTTTACCAGCAGCATCAGCATAAACTTAAGTACATTTCTCTCTTTGTTCTCTGTTCTTCTAAAAGCATGCACGGAGATTGTACAGCAAAACGGTGTCTTCTTCAGTTCCTCTTTCTGCTCGGTTGAATGAGATTGGAAGATTTTGATGAAGTACAGTCGCCGTGCAATGCGGCTGAGTGAAGGAGAGCAAATTTTCGGTTTAAG
>JAQGAP010001273.1:0-21377 GCA_034697805.1 Orchesella bifasciata | reverse complement strand
ATCTTATCGCTATAAAAGCAAAACAAGAAAATCGTCATAACATGTTGTTGCTGTAAACACCATATATCATTTTAGGTTGTGGCCAATTATGGCGTATTGCAGCTCGGTAGAAAGAGGTGTTCTCGTATAAGAAAAGAGCTTGTGTGTTTAAATAGCCCGCAATTTGATAAACGTTGAAAATCGAGTTATAAAGAGTTCATAGAAAATATTGAACTTCACGGACACTAGTATGTTTTTCAAAAGCCGTGAAAAATCGAATTGTTTTTATAACATACTTACATTCTTATAACATGCATTGGGTAATATTAGAGGTGGTGGACGGGGGAGGAGAGTTGTAATGCTTCCCAATTGACAATACGGTGCTTCCAAGTAGACACCGAAATGTAGACCAAAATTCATGACAACATATTTAATCTTTGAACTGATGAAATTTGTCGTTCGTATCCCATTATCAAATGGGGTTTGAAGTATAGTTTCGGTCATGACATGTCAAGTTCACTGCTTTATCGTTGCATGAGTAATTACCATTTTTGAAGAATGAATCATGAAAGACGTGAAAATGATGCAAAAACGTTTCAATAAATATTGTTAATGAGCAACGTTTAGTGAAAAATCTTGTTATGAACGTGAAGTGTTTTATTTGTTTTTCCGTATAATACCACTACTAGCCTCCCTTCACGAAGTTTACTTATCATTCGGGTACGAAAACCATACATGTTCACCAGTCTCAATACAAAGTGTGATAATAATGTACAAACACCAATAAGCGTGGTCTGACTTGAATAAACTCACAATTAAAAACATGAACGATGAGATTAAATTGAATCCGTGTTCGTTTATATAGTGAGTCACTTATTATATCTACGTGTTATTTTTCAATTTCGACTGATGGACTGGGGCCGTGATTGCATATTACATTTAATGTATTAGTTACAAGTTAAATTAACAAATTATAATGAATGTAAAGTTAATAAGGTAAGTATGAATTTTTATTGTACCTCCTATTTCCGATGTACAGTAAGTTAAGGACAAAGGAAAGAATTTAACAAACGCTCGACATTTGTACAGCCCACTGTATTGAGATACAGTCTGTATCATACAGATGATGAGATACAAAATAGAACGCAAAATTGCATGATGCTAAATTTTAATTGGAATCTGGGCAATTTGTGATGTCATTGACTTTCCTCGTTTATTGTTTGGAGTTGTAAGTAATGACACTTGTAATGGTTGTTACGGCAGGTCAATATTTTTGTGTTGTAATCCAAGGCTTCAAACTATACAAAGAATTAAAAAGATTAGTAAATGATGAGGATGAGGAGAATTCATACGGTTTGACGTTTTGGGTAAACCGAGAATTCCACGCTACATCATAATCACACAAACATGAGTCATATTCTAATACCGTTACAGCAACAAAACGATAAAGTTTAAATTAATGCAACAAACTAAACAATTTTCGGTGCATTCAACTCAATCGTAACTCAGCAAAAATTACAAAGACTAGCTATGTGAGGCATCAAGGAGGTTACTTAAGAAAAAAATTCGAATCTGTGATATTGTAGTATGTGGTAGAACTCATAAAAGTACGCAAATTCGCGAATAGTTGTTTAATTAAAAAATTGCTTGCATAAAAATTAAGACTGTTATAATTTTAACGTGGTAGGGTTAGGAGACGTGTAACCCTACCACGTTAAAATTTTAATATTATGGGAAAATGTCAGTTTGGTACAAAATCTTTGAAAGCTTCACAAATGAGTAATTTTTATATTTTCCGCTTTACTTTAAACGTTGAGTTGTAATATTAGAGCGCTTCCGTCTTTTTTGACTTCTCATTCAGGACTGATTGTAGCTTAAAATTAATTTCATCAAACGCTTCAATTTACTAAATTGTGAAGAAATGCATGTGCGTAAAAGTAATTGGTATTCGAATTTTATTTACAACGTATCTACTATGCATGGCTACCATGTGAACATTGCATTTTTCATTCATCTCAAATCTTCTAACAGTTACCTTTCATAAGATGAGGACGATGGGCAGCAAAAAACGACAGAATGAGCATCACAACTTGCAGATGTTTACGCTTATCAGTACACAGATAACGTTCGGTCGCTCGCATTTCACCATATTCAGACCAAACAAACAAACAAACTGGACGTTTGCTCATTTTAATAATGTTGGAATCAGAGCTTGTAGTGTTCTGAAGTTATTATCCATATCATTTTATATATGAAGATTGCTTGATAAAGAAAATACATCCTAGGTAGGTGTTGTTGCAGCTTTCATGTCTCTGAGTTTAGTATTGTATTTTGTGTATTATTGAACTGTAATGAACATTATATTACCATTACGATGTATGATAGTTACGAATGTATGTGTATACAGTACTATGAATAATAAGACCAAATAAATCTAAAATACAAACATTTGAATTTTCAAAGCCCTAAAGTTTTTTTAAAGAAAGGGTTTCAGCAACAATTATTCAGAAATTTAACATAGGAACAAGTTGACTTCTGTCATCATAACAAGCAAGGATTGCTTCCAGACGTTCCACAAATTCGAGAAAGGCCCCTGCAACTTTTTGACAAATCCATCTGGTTCCTTGTATCAATCTTCTCAAAACAAATGTGATGAACTCAGCAAAGAATGAAAACACGCCGGCCACTTTTTTCATTACATAAGCAAGAATTCCCTGTTCCATTGAATTTAGAGACATGGCAGCTTGCATCATCCCGTTTCTTGCAGTGTCCACAATCCCATTAGTTTGTGTTTGGATAGAGTCCCAAGAAGCGTTAATGCTTTGTAGGCTAACGTTATCTCCATCTCCATTTGAGCTTGAGACATTGAAAGCAGTTCCCAAACCGTTTTTAATTTGGTGACATACTTTCAAAACTGCCCGAATAGCCCCAACAAGGACACCGTTGATGCCACCTGAACCACTGGTGGCAACATTAGCACTGGAGTTATCCATTATTTCCACGAGGGTTTCAAGCTGCTCACCTTGTCTGGTTCGTCGTCTCACCAACTCCTCAAAAAATTCCGCCGACATTGTAGGCTGTATGAAAACGTTTTGAAATCTCGTACTATATATTGTGATTAAGAAATTTAATTTAAAAAATTTGGCAAGAATTATTTGGTCAGAAATAAACGTTACTTGTTTTTATTTTGTTTCATAGACTCTGTAACATTTGCCAGTTGTATATTCGATTCCGAGTAATATCTAACTGCTTTCTAGCATATATACACCCGTAATGGGTAGTACCCTTTTTGAACGTCACGAAGTAGCAATCGTACTACCCATATTTACATTTGAGTGTGTTGATATTTCCTTTAACTTTGATTATTTGTACTGGTTAACCCATCCAATTCTTCAGATAATGCATATACACGAGAATGAATCCGGCCATTCGCCTTGCGTTCAAATGCGATAACATATATTCACATGGCATCAAACTATGAGAAGTTTTTTATCAATGGTTATGATAAGCGAAACGATAAAAAATGCAATATACGTCACCGCCTGATAACTGCACATCATAACGATTTTTTAAATTCTGTTTTATAAACCACCGTATAGCTTTGAACAAATTGTAATTTTTTATCTTACTTTGCATCGTATTTGCTTCTTGTGAACGTTACTTGACATAACACTTCTTCAGCATCACCTGTAAGAAAGAAATGTTGATACATTGTATCTAATGCATAAAATTAAAGCAAACAAGGATAAGTAGTAACGAACTTACAGAACTCCTCCTGTTTTCATATCGAGGCATCGGTTGCAGTTGGTTTTACCAGAGAAACATTATATGGGTTTAAAAAAGAACAAATTGTTGAGTTTGGATTTCAACAAATCAAAATATGCCCGTTCAGCCTGACAACATATGACACATTGCAAATGCAAATTGTTCAAACTAATGACCTCTTGTTTACAGGTGAAAGATATTTTGAAGAAAAAAACCCTCGTAAATTTTCAGTTTGTCAGCGGACGGACGGAACAAAAAGCAATGTACACTGCATTATACTGGTAAGTTGTGCAGTCAACAATTTCATGTACGCATGATAGTAAAGCTAATATAAAGCTGCGCAAGTAAAATTTTAACGGGGTTTTGTTGACCTGTCAAGTTTGTAAGTTTGGTTCATCCTTAACGCGAGACAAACATGATGGGTCGTAAAGTACTTTTGCGTTAGTTTTCAGAAAGTAATCAATTTTATACCACGTAGTTCGATAACTTGTAGTTAACTTTTCATGACTTCAACCTTCTATATATCCAATTTTCGTCATTGTTTTACGCCAGGCTCGAAAACTTTGTAATTTGTTTTACACATTATTGCAATTCATGCCGGAACTCGTCTTGTATGTTCCAACCGCACCCTAACAGTGGACAGTAGAACTTTTGTTTAGCTCAGATTTGGATACAATGTTGTGATCTACTACTCTGTGGTAGATGTCAGACGTGTAAAAATGAGGGAGACGGTGAAAACCCAACTTCTAAAAAATGACATCTTATATTACCAAATTACTTATATTTACAAGAACCAAAATAAACAACTACCCGTCAAGCTTGTATTAACACGTATTTTATTGAAAAATGTAGTTTTTCTAGCTCTGGATATTCAGCAGCATGTACAAAAAGATTTTTGCAGTTTAATGTTCCTACATAACAAAATTGTTAAAAGTTCTATAACTATTACAAAAAGTTTACACATAAACACACATATATTCATCACATATTTATATTTACACATATTTTCATCACATATTTGTATTTACTCATATTTTCATCCGCTTTTATTAGCACAATGTCAATTAGTGAATATAAATTCTACTAAAAGGGCAGCATATACATCATACATTATGAAGTCTTGAAAACTTCTTTAATAAGTATGTAAAGTACTTGAAAATAACCACTTGTGATTCACTAAAGGGTTTGCAAAATACCATTAATCAACAGACAACTGAGCTTTCCAATATGAAACATCTTTATTGTTTTAAAAACCTTTCTCTTAAATTTCTTCTGTATGTATTATTCTCTGCATCTGATTTTCCGACCTTGTTTTGTACAAGTTGGGATTTTAAACCAAACAGTGGTTGTTCTCTGCTTGTGTTCCGGATTCTGAAATAAAAAATAATGATGAAATAAAAACAATGTTAATTAACATTATTAATATTAATATTATAAATTCAAGGATTGAATTTTAACTTTTAACTTTTAAATTAAGGTAATGTTATTTGCTTTTTACTTAAAAAACCTTCTTAGTATCACTACCTCTTGTTTTGGAGAGTTCATACACACAAAATACATACGAGTTGGAAAATCCGGAATTATGGTGTATTGTCTACACTGAAAATGATTCAAATTAAATTTCTGCAAATTGCAACTCTGAAATTACCAGGAGCGTTTGCGGATTTTTCAATTATGCAATTACAGTAATTAATAAAATAATACAAAAACAAATAAACATTAATGAAGTTAAAAAAGCATTTCGTTTCTCCGTGTGTTTTGCGGTTATTTATGTAGATTTTATGAAATATAAATCGTCAATAATGTTTGGCAAAAAACTAACGTTTCTATTTTATATCACTGAACTCGGCGGACATCGAAAATAGTTTAATTATCCGTCAATAAACGTTGTGTTGATCATCATTCAAATTCAAAAAGGAAAATGTGTATTCGTGAAGGAGTACTAAAAAGTGACAATTATCACACAAATGGAAGCGTGTGCAAGAATCGCCTGCGGTCGTCTATTAGTTTTTTGATATTCCTGATGTGTCCTGTGGTTGAAAGCAGAAAGCTTTTGAAATCTGGAATATATGATCAAAATTTAAAAGTATTTAAAACCAATAAAATTTGCTGGGTACACAAAAGCGTAAGACAAACGAATGGCAAAGCGTTTCTGTTGGTAAAATGGAAATTTGGGAAGTACTCATTATGGCATACATATAAATAAGTAAGTGCACATACATTGTAGTTTTACTAAATCTTACAAGAAAGCCTGCTGTCGTCTGGATGTGTAGTAGCGACAGTTAGTTACGATTACGACTCAACATTATAATTTGAAATTCAAAAAATGAAAATACCTTCTACACTACTCGAGACAACTAGGGCGACAAAACTAAAGTTTTTTATTCTAGGTCAATATTATAGTCAACAGTTTTTGCAATTGATTTAAAATCTTATTTGTGATCTAAGTAAGCGTTCTGGAGACTGCACACCGTTCACAGGGAGTTTTGGAGTATCCAAAAAGGACGATTAACATCTATTTGGTAAACTTTCTGTTCTGCACCTTTTTAAACCTAACAAAATACACGTATTTCTTTCAAATTTAAATTAATAATCATGTAGCAATGGATATAGATTTCGAATCGTCGGGTATCAAAATAAAAACATCGGACGGAAACTGCAGAATTCATAATTCAATTACACAAGTTGTTATAAATGCTTGTCATTTCGATTTCTTACAAATTTCTCATAATTTTATTTGTCCTACCATTTTTTTACCGCTCGCATCTCACAATTGGTTGTAGCTACTATGAAGAGTATTCGGCAGAACTTTCTTTTTGGGTTTTTGTGTTTCAATGGGATGCTTACTGTCGATGAACTGAATTCTGAACTATTCAATGACAATAACTACTCAATACCAAAGTAAATGTAAGTAACATGCATACATAAATACATACTTTATTGCTGTTGCCTAAATAAACGTACTATTACTATATTTTTTGTTGATCTTAAGTTTATAAAATATTTACTTGCTTTGTTGAAACTTCAAACTCCAATCATTGTTCAAAAATATTTACCTCCATTGACACTAGAAACTGCTACCATGTCGGGTGAGCGAACGTTGAAGTTTTTTCTATGAAGTGAAGTGATGAAACCTGGATTTTGGAAAAAGGATAGTAATAAAACAAGATGTTCAACTAACGGCAAAAAACCGAGAACAGTTGCATCTGTTCAAGAAAGAAGATGATCCAACGATAAAGTTGATATTATGTTGTTCAAATACATAGACGGTAGGTTCTAGAAGGAAAAGCAAGTAGTATTTTAGACAACTTGATTTAAAAACCCATAAATACGTATTTAAACCGAATACTATCCTTTTTCATTGTTCATCATTGTTAAAGTCAAACATTAGAGGAGTTACTGCAGCAAATTCTTTCATATTTGCCAACAGGTAAGGCAAAATTTAACGGTAACGCGCTTATCAATCATATCAAAGCAGTTATTTACTTTCTGTTGCACTGCTGCAACAAATCCTAAACAAAAATGTATCACGTTTCTTCAACCAAAAAAATTTAATAATAAAAAACATTTGCAATTTTTAAGTTATTTAGATTCACATTTTCCAATTACCTTAAAGGAAAGTCAGTTCGGAAATCTAAAAAATATCCACATTTTTACTACCTATGCACATTTGTGTAAATAATGTTGAAAATGGTGTGCATAATAATAATGTTTTATTTTAAAGATTTCAGTAAACCTAATTTCAAAATTGTTGTCAATCACGGTGATTTTCTTGATTATTGATGAAGTTAAAGTGTAAATAAACTCAACTGAAATTTGTGTTTTTTATTTTGAAATGAAACTTTTTATATGGAGTGGACTTTTGGACAGATTAAACTTCCCTCTCTGCTTTTAGTATGCAGATGTTGATGATCATTTTAATATTAGAGTGCTTCAGCATACATTGATATTTGTACTTCCATTGACTGTGGCTCAACACAAATTCCTTAAAATGCTGGAATTTGATGGTAATATAAAGAAATGGATATGTTCCCATAGCAGTGCAGCTACCTTGTGAACTGAAGAAGTAAGTTGAATGTGGTTATACTTCACTGGATACTAAAATTTCAATTTCACATGGATCTACTATACGTGACTACCATGTGAACTTCGAGTTTTCCATGTATCTCAAATTCCCTAATAGCTACCTGTCGTATGTATGGGAGCGATCAGCAACAAAATCAGGAACATGATATCATATGCGTGTGTGTGCTTATCCGGACAGAGATAACGCAAACTTTTGTTCGCAGTTTATGATATTCAGAACAAGCCAACCATTAACCAAGTATGCGATCAGACAAGTGGAGTAAAGGAGAATAAATAAATAAAATTAGCACGTTCATCACCATGTATTCGGCGCTTTAGTTTTCAATCGTCACCTTTTGCGTTTCCATTCCCAATGTCAGTTTAAGATATAACTTAAATGTTTTCTACTTTAGTAATACGATACATGGTTGTGTATATGTGCATGCGTGTCTTGTTTGTCCCTCACTGATTGTTTGAGCTAGTGCGTAGTTTGTTTGCTTTGAATATGAATATGATAACCTATCAACGTAAGCTTGTGTTATAATTATATGAACGATTTTAATGGCGATAATATCTTCAGTTATAAAGAACTTCAATATGGTTTAGCGTGTTCCACGTCGTCAGGTTTAGAGGTCAGAATTCTGCATTACTCAGTGTTTAGCACTTCAAGTAATCGTAATAAATATGTGGAAATAGAAGGAGACATTTAAATGTGTGATGATTAATGCTTAATTATGTCACTACTTAAAATAGAATTAAATCCATATACAAAGTGATCTCAAATATCATGAGACGATATTTTGATCGATATTTTGAACGATATGAATTTGATTCAACTTTAAGCATTTCATACAATAAAATGATTGATCTCTAGCTCGAGAAATAATTTATTGTTGTATCTCCCGTTTTAACATTAACATCTGTCTGCTTGAAGTAATTAGTGCTAGTTCCATAAAAGGAGCATTTTCCGACCAACTGTTCCAGTTTGGAGTGTGTGAATGGTCTCACTTTTATGGTAGCTGTAATTGTTGTTTCTTCTGTCCACGTAGTGGTGTCACTCCGACTCCACTCGTAGCCCACCAACTCACTAAATCCCAGGGATGCAGACATTGTTGCAGATAGACCCGGAATTCCGCTCTCAATTGAGTACCCAAATTCAGCAGAGAACGTCATTTCTTGCCTTTCTGTTTCAGTCATTGTCTTAGATTGGCCAACCCCAACGGTTTTAGCGTAACTACATTCCATTTCATTTCCGCTAGCCGAGTTGTCGCAATGAAGGATCAAACCCAAGGATTCCTGTGGTTCGCACATTGACGTTGGATCAAGTACCTTACTGCAAAACCAACCCACTTCTTTAATTCCTCCACCTAATCCAGAAAACCAAAATTACATTATTAAAAGAAATAATCCAAAATAAAAAGGCTAACCGTATTTACCTTCGTCAATCGTAACTCCAATCCCTGTAAATGCGTCGCCTTCATAACATATTTGCCTGTTAATCTTTGAGCTTTTATTGCCAAAGCTTGCACTGGGAATGACCTCAGTATCTTCACTTATATGTCTCACTATTCGTTCCTGCTTAAAAACCCCGTGGTGGCGATCTGTTTCATTTATATTTTCAGACGGTGCACCAAACTTCCTGGAGCACTCCAAGGTCGGAGTGTGATGCATATCCCATCCATCGACAAGGACCCATGAGTGACCATGCGCAGCAATTGGACAGCTGCTTGTAATGGGATTACTTGGAGCCTTGCCACCAGTGTTTCCTGAGTAGGTCGGAGTATTTTCATTAGGTTTATAGCAATGAACGGTTATACGTTCATGCCAATCTCCGTACTCAATTCGGCGGACGTATGAACCAGTCGGGCAGCGAATGTCTACGTTTCTATTGACACAGGTCGAAAGCGAAAACATGTGATCATTCCAGCCATCGGGCAAGCGGCAGATTCTCCAATCCGGGTAAGCCAAGACCATGGATTTCCCGTTACATTGATACTCTTTGTGAAGTATTACGCAGCTTCCACGGCGGATCCAGACACCGGATATCTCCCAACCCCAATTTGGCCAGCTGAAGCAGGTCCAGGGTAAATCCACGGTTTGTTCGTTTCCTAAATTTTCCCGCAAACGTAACTCATTTTATACAAACAACCCATATTTTTTTTTGTTTTAAATGTATTTTAAATCGTAATTCTGACCTTGGCAGTCATATCCAATGAATACTTGTGCTCGTACAAAAGAACCTTGTGGTGTGACAATGACGCTTTGCAAAAAGATGCAGAAACCCATGAAAAGTACTTTGGTCATTATACACCTCCAATTTGTGGTTGCAGCTTCAGTTTAAACAAATCCTAAATGCCTACGTTTTATATTATTATCTGCTGATCACAAGTTCTGGTGCTGGTTCAGGGCTTTGATAAACCGCACATGGAAAAGGCAATTACCAATGATTTAATTCCACTCCCAAATTGTCCTTAACTTTTGCACATGATGTTGGCAATCGATTTCATGCAAAAGCTTGTGATTTTAAGTTATCCATCAAATGCCAATTGAAGTTCCCATATGATGAAATTTAGAGGCATAAAACGTGGTGAGAAAGTGTGGCTTTACTAAAAAGACCAGTTACAAATGCTCACAGAATAAAACTGAGCATAGTGCTTACGTAAGGGAATTTTGTGAAGTGTGTACAAAAGCATCCTCGTAACGTAAATAAGCATGTTCACATGATAATAATTTTTAAATGTATTTTTCATCGTGTTGTTACGTTCCATACAATATTTAGAGATAACAGTGATATTTTATGTCTGCTAATCATGTAGACTGGAATTGCCACTTAAACTTGTGAACTCAATCATTTCATGTATCCAAAAAGCTTACAAAGTCGTGCAAATCAACAGATGTCATCATGTTTTGGTTGTCCTCTCCGGATCCTCAGAATCGCGAAACGAACACGGTGGGAAGTAAACTGAATGTTCTTTTAATCTAATATCTAATCCCTGTCATTGATTTCTTCAGTTTCCCTCATATTTTGTAACACAGTTTTGCTTCGGTCTTGCCAATTTTTAAATATTTTGCACATTCTTTCAATGAACCAGTCGTTTATTATCATTTATGAAACTACACTCTAATGATGATTGGGTTAGCTCCGAATTCAATGAAATTCTATAATTACATTTACTATTAAAATATAGTGGTGAGGACCAATTTTTTATCAGTTGACAATATGTGGTCTAATTTAATCAACTAGTTCTATTTTACAATAATCAAAATAACCAATCTTACAACTGTTCTAGAAAAATAATAAGGAAGTCAAATTTGTCCACTAAAAATCATTTACAGTGCAAATACATCAATACCCCAATCTAATTGTATTTTACTCAAGTCGACTACAGCAAAGATGTAATTGAATTGAGTAAAATTGCCTTAATGGTGAAGCATTGTTGATTTTTATATATTCTGAAAGGAAAATTAAGTAATCGTGGAAATGCTATGGATGGCCAATGTTTTCACATAAACGATATTGTAGGCAAGAATCGGAGTTATTATTTTACAGCTATTTCGGATGTCTGCTGATGAATGCAGATAACTGTTGAAATCTGGGATTCATAAACGATATTTAATGTGAGTACAAACCAATAGCATTGTTACGTCTTATAGCTAAAATTTCGTTTGTGGCATACATACTTTCCAATTTCATTAGTTCTTTGAGTCCGCTCTTTCCTAATGGCGTAGTATCGTCAGTGACATGATACAAGCACAACATTTATCCAATTTTGATGATGGTACTAAGATGGAAATATCCATAAGGAAATCTTGTCGCTCCCATTACTAAAAGTTCCAAGAAACCCAATTAAAATTTGAGTATAAGTATGTCATTTAAAATTTATAAGGAGCGTGATAAAATAGCTGAAAATTTAAAGTAATATTTTTGAAATTTTCATTTGATAGCCGAAAATTCTGGAGATTGTATAATCGGAATTTGTTAACATTAGCTGCAGGCAACTTATAAAAAGAATTTATCTGCTTTATTTTACCACATGCTGTGGAAAGTCACATTAAAAATTTTCAGATATTAAAATAATTTAAAATTTAGCGTATATACGTGTATTGTCACTGACAAGGTAAATATCTCTATTTTAATGGGAGTTGCGGCAAGTAAAATATGGCTTCCATGGTCCTTTTTTGTTGTGTAAATTTTAGAATTTAGATTTTTGTTAAAGGGAACCTCCAGGTAATATACGAAGGATTACTAGTATTGCAAATTGCAATACTTCACAAATATAGTTTGAAATTATCGAAAATTGATTTTATATTAGCACTTTAAAACAACCAGTGCTTTATAAGTTTGAGAGAACCCAATAAAATTCGGCATATAAATTGCAGGTCCAGTTTTCTAGCAACACTAAATTCATATTCATTTCAAGATCGTAAGAATATTCAAGAGACGTTTTTTTACTTCACTGGTACAAGAAATACTTACCTTCTTAGTTCAGCTGACTTTTATCTATGTAGACAGCTCGATAAGTACAGACGACCTTGCACCTGGATCAGAACAAGAATACAGATAAGAAAAAACCTTTGCCGTTCTGTTTGTTACTTCTTTGTTATTGATGATACCTCATGGATTAGGAAAAATGTGTTGAAATCTGGAATTCATTAAAGATGTTCGAATGAGTGGAAAAATTTATTACACAGGTTACCATACATATTTTAAATGGACTGATTATTAAAAACAATGTCAAATTTACGCCAACAATGCAGAGCAGTTGCATTGCAGCTTTTCGGAAAATAGTTCCTGACTGAGGATCCAACGTAGAAAATGACGTTTTGATATTTTTAGCCATCTAAAAGATAGATTCTGAAAGAAAAAAGGAGAAGCATGATGAAAACCCTGATTGCTAAGTATATAATCAAGTAAACCTGTAAGTAAAAATACAATTGCGTCCTTTTTTTATTGAAACGGTTTTCGAAATTTAATCAACAGTTTAAACATCGCTTTTCCGGGAGCATACTCAGGAATCATTTCAAAGCTTGATTTTTTCGTATTCTTCATTATGCAAATCAAGAATCTCAAATGTACCAGGTATACTCAAACTAAAAGTAAAACAAATTTTCAATCATTGTTTGTTTTAAATTGTTAATAGTTTTACTTTTTTTTTAATTATCCTGTTTTTTTATTATTCATACATACTGTGGGTTCCCTTTCAAGAATAACAACTCTTATAGGCCAAAAAAGGCCTAAGCGGTGCACTCTGTTATAGGTATATCTCGTTTGTTTTGGTATCTGCTCCATTCAAATGTGTGGCGCCGCTTAAGCCTTTTTTGGCCTATAAGAGTTGTTATTCTTGAAAGGGAACCCACAGTACTTGAATCCAATTATTACCCGAATTCAAATGTTTTCTTTATTCAGGATAAACTTATAGTGTTTAAAAATGTAATTCTTTCTTGACTTCTCTACATGAACTGAAAAAGTGTTGGCTGTAGGGTTTATATTTCCCTCTCTGCTGTAAATGTGTACATCACGATGCTTATGACGTCTGCGATATTAGAGTGCATCCGTTTTTAGTATCTTCGAGTGTAGTACTGACTGTAACACAAATGTGATCCATAAAAAGCATGAGTTTATTGTTACATGAAGCAATAAGTATGTTTCCGTAATAGTACAGCTATCTTTTGAAAAAAAGCAAGCAAGTGTAATAGGTTAGGAATTATTAATTACTAAAAACCCAATTTCAAAAGAATCTACAATACATGACTGCAATGTAACCTTCGAGTTTTGCATGTATCGCAAATCACCTAACAGTTACTTATTGTAAGCATGGGACCAATCAACAACGAAACCACGAGAGAGTGAGCGAAGTGACATATGTATATGCTTATTGGGGCATAGATAGTGCAATGATTCATTTACATTTGATCATATTCAGAACAAACAAAATGATGTACTTGCTTTAAAATAAGTGAAGAAGTGTGAATGAAATGAATATGCGTGTAACTATGTATTTATTATTATATGACGATGTGAATATCACCAGACCGTTTGTCATATCGGTCGATATTGAGATGCAAGTAAAAAAAGGATGAATTAAATGTAACGATTGTTCACTATCTTCCTTCAGACGTTTTTTTATTATACATGGTTTCTTTGTTGGTTAAAATTAATTAAACCCTGATAATAGGGTACTGTTCTTGTCATAATTGATGGTTGATTCATCTTGAAAATTTGTATCAGTTTTCGAAATTTCGATGGCTGAGACGATAAATCTTTTTTAAATTGTTAAAACGAGACGTTTCAAAAACCTGAAAAGTGGCACAGTGGCATAACTTTACATCCTCTATCATATATTAAAGTTCGCAGAAAATTGGAATTTATCCAATAAACACCACTTGTGTTGAAAAATATTTCTAGTATTTAAGTCTTTAGTTTAACATTTATTTTGGCTCAAAGTCGGTGCTTTAAAACCCAGAAATTGTTTGTCATAGGAATAAATGTATGCTTCCTGTAAGTGTGACCACATTAAAAACATCAAATAAGTTCAATGGGATCAGACTTAAATCAATACTATAATTTTAATTTTAAATAAATCTGCAATACATGACTACGGTGTTAGATTTGAGTATAGCATTTATCGCAAATCCTGCAATGAGCTTACCTCATGTAGGTAATGGAACGATCAACAACGGGAAATAAGAGAATGAGTATTGACGTGTGTGTTTATCATGACATAGATAACGCATACTTTCGGTCCCCGTTTATGGTATTTTAAACGAGTAAATGAAGTATGTGGAAGAAGCAAAGGTAAGTAAATTAATGTCTATGTGTAATGTAGTGTATTCAGTTATCACATTTTGCACTCCCTTTCAAAATGTCAGTTGATGCCCCCGTGTGTCTGATGTTCCTATCGCAGATCATTGTGCGCCCTTTGTCCATTTTCCACCCCCTTTTGAGCGTACAGGACGACATTGAAGAAACGAACAAAAGCGGATAAGATGGAAGAAACGGGCATAACTCGAAATGAAATGAGTTGCTTAAATTTATGTATCTGTTTTAGCAAAATTGTATACAAAACCTCTTTGGTCCAATTTTGTCCTATCCGTCCGTTTTGTCTAAAGCAAATTTTTATCAGAAAGAACCGTTTCTTCCAGGGTGGAAGTTTCCATTATCTACTGGACGGGTGCGCTTAACCGTATATATATTGTATATTTATGGTTATTTGCATATATATGTTCTTGCTATACACGGCATTACTGTGCAATTGCCTAGTTCGTTTGCTCTGTCTGTGATTAGTCTAGAAAATATTTATGGCAGTCGAAAACTATGCTCTGCCTTGTTTAGGCAGAGCAGAACTGCCGTTGTTAAGTGACGAGAGTTTTGCATTACTGTTTGTTAAGCACAAATGAAACCCAAAACAAATGCTTTAAACCTGTACAAACAGAAGATTCCAAAAAATTAAAATCATGAGACATTATAAAATAATGGTAATGTACTCCACCTGATAAATTTACCAGTTATATAAGGAATATTTATTACACATTTATTTTCTTTACACCATTTAATGTGTCAAATAAGGTCGCAAAGACTACATCGAGAAATATTTTACTGTTGTTTCTCCCGATGTAACATTTACATCTGTCTGCCTAAAAAAATTGACGCTAGTTCCATAGAAGGAGCATTTACCAATCAACTGTTCCAGTTTGGAGTTAGTGTATGGTCTAACTTTCATAGTTGCGCTGACAGTTGTTTCCTCCGACCATGTTGTGGTGTCACTCTGACTCCACTCATAGCCTACCAACTGACTAAAGCCAAGTGATGCAGACATAGTTGAAGAAAATCCCGGAATTCCGGCTTCGAATGAGTACCCAAATTCCTGAGAGAATGTCATCTCCTGCCTTTCTAACGCAGTCATGGTCTTGGATTCACCGACTCCAATTGTTTTGGAGTATTGACAGTCCAATTCGTTACCGCTTCCCGAGTTATCACATTGCAGGACCAATCCCAAAGTTTCCAGTGGTTCGCACATCGTTGTTGGATCAAGTACTTTCGTACAAATCCAGCCAATCAGTTTAATTCCTCCAGCTATTCCATGAAACCAAACGAAAATCAAAAACTAAATAATTATAATATATAAACGTACGAAACTATAAATTAATATCAATCTTACACTCGTCAACCCATATTGTATGCCCTCCTAGCGCGTAACCTACGTTACATATTTGCGTATTTATCTCCGACTCCGACGTTGAGTTGTTATTCACATTTGTGTCTCCCCTGACCGGGTTTTGCTTAAACAACCCTTGGTAAGTGTCCTCGGTAGTATTTACAATTTCGGATGGTGTATTAACGTTCCTGGAGCACGCCAAGACAGGAGAGTGTTGCATGCCCCACCCAGAAGCATACGTCCACTGGTGACCGTGCGCAGCTACAGGACAGCTAGTTGTAACGGGATTGCTTGGAGACTTGCCACCACTGCTGGCTGAGTATGTCGGGGTGTTTTCGTTAGGCTTGTAGCAATGAAAGGTAACACCTTCGTGCCAATCCCCATACACAATTCGTCGTATATATGAGCCCCTTGGACAACGAATTGTCTTTTCTTCAAACCTGCAATCCCTAACCGAGAGAACGTGATCATTCCAACCATTTGGCAAGTGACACACTTGATATTCAGGATAAGCAATCATCCACGATTCTCCGGTGCATCCTTTCTCTTTGTAAATCCTGACGCAGCTTCCTTCTCGTAATTTTATACCTGATATTTCGTATCCGAAATTTGGCCAGGTCATGCAAAGGTTGTCATATTCGGTGGTAGTTTGCCATCCTATATTGAGTTCCATAAAAACAGCTAATGAATTGATTGACATTTGATGGATACATTATATAAAGGTAAATAAAATATACCACTCCAATGGGCAAGGTTTAAAATGGATGATAATTTATCAAAAACGGGTTTTCATGTATTACATATTTGAGGGATATTTTTGGTTGCAAGTTTTCTTTGGTTCAAACAGCGTAGACTTTTAAATTTAAACGCGGTTAGAATTTTATAATTTGCGGAAAACTGTGACTAGACCTATTTAAATGTTTATAAAGTATACGTTATATAAAATTATAATTCGAACCTTCACAGTTGTATCCATTATATTGTGTTATTTTTACCCACCAACCTTCAACAACAATATTGCTAAGGAAAATGACACCAAAAAGTGCAAAAAGTACTTTGGGCATGATTTGTTCGACGGTGGAGTCACTGCTAGTACTGAACGAGTGCCGATTACGTTTCAAACTACTATCTGCTAATCTCAAAGTTAGGCCTCTAATTCGAAATCTGATCAACTGGAAATAGAAAGCAAATGGAAAAGGTAATTGTTGATTTCTTCCAACTACTAAACGGTTATTTGCTTCAAACCAGCTATGTAGGTACTGAACATCATGCAAAACTTTCTCCTTATATATGAGGATGAGAAGATATAAAGGCTGCGTAGATGAGCTTTTTATCACTCTGACATCCGATTTCTTGACAATCAAAAAATTCATCGCTTAATAACTCAAGATCTCAAGCCTCGTCAATCAGTTATTTGAAGGTAACATGTTTAAAAATTTACATAACATATGCTTAGTAATGTTTCACAGAAATAATGTTACAATATCAACGAAAGGCTTACCAATGCTAACAAAAAATATTGTTACGAGTGCCACATATTATTGAGGCTATCATTTAATATTAGTTGAGTAGCATTATTGCCAGTTTAAACCAGAAAGCAGTTAGTAAATCATTTAAAGTGACAGTTTAATCAATGCTAAATTTGACAGAAGGGACAGATGGGTGAAGTGTATTATTATTGCCGACCGGAACCCGGCTTGACAGATGCTAGATAACCTCTGTTTTTTGCATATCCCAATTATATTGTGGACGATGACCCGTTTACTCAGAGGTCGCATAAATCTGCAACTCTCTCACATTCCTTGTCTCGCTAAAATACTCTCCGCCATACTTTTTACACAAAAATTCTCCAAAAGTTTATTTTTAGGAGCAAATGACACCATTCAAATCGATTTTAATATCCGTTTCAGCTGGCTTTCGTTTACTCTTTTACCAGTGTTTATTTTTAGTTAGCGTTTCTCTAACCAAATTATTCACATTTAAGAAAGCTAATTGGCAATCTCATTTGCTAAATGAAACAGAAATTGCTTCACAATCTAGGGCAAAATAAATATAAATATACGACCTGAACCTCACTATTAGTTGTAGGTCAAAGTAGATAAAATGATTTAATCTAGCACTTAGCTTCGATCGATTCGATTAACTATGTATCACGCTTTAGAAAAAAACTAGAGTTCATTTTCCGTTGTCCTTTAAAAGTCATTCCAACTATACAAATATCTGCAAGTATGGACAGATCGGTGAGACCGACTCGACCAAGCTACAGCTATTTGTTAAAAACAGCATGTAAATCAAATATTTAACTTCTTCTCCAAAACGAAATGGAAATCATATTGTAACTTGATTTTTTACTCTGCGCCAAATAAGGTGGCCCTTTAAAAACTTTTTAGCTAAGAAACTTTGTGTCCCTAACAGATTGATCCGGAAGTTTTATTGACAAAAAAAGGGGACTACTTTAATTATTGAGATGGTTTTGACGTTCTTTTATGTTTTTACATAACCTAAACACACGGAAGAAGATCCAGTAGGTATTTAAAACTCAACTTTAATTAAAATAAATTTCATCTCAACATGCTTATACTAATTTGAAACCCCACACCAAATACGTCATATTAGTTGAGGTTAACGAATGGGGCAATGTAAGACATTTGTAATAGATGCAATAAGATACTGTGCTTCAAGTAACGCCCGTTTTTCTTACTTTTTTTGTTCGAGCTAAAATTGTCCTAGAATTTGGTAGGACTACTTCCCGTTTTTACAATGTCCCATTTTTTAAATATCTTTATTTAATCCAAATTTCACATCATTTTGAGCCGTTTTTCACAGTACCTTTTCCGTGCGTTATTTATAACACAGGTTATGTTGTATAAACCCAATCAGCCAATATTATTGTGAGCATTTTGATAAATCCAACTCAACAACTATCATCATCATCATCCAACAAATAAACTCAATTCGCATACGTTTCTTACATCCAAACTAAATATTAATGAAAATATTACGAAATTTTTAAAGTTTAAAAGATGTGTTAAGCAATTTCTTGAAAATGTATTATAACATATGACATATAAGCAAAAATTTGCAAGTTCATTATATTTTTCTGATGGAGATTTTGGACATGACAACCTAATGCCAATTCTAATGTAATCCGCAAAGGAGGCATCATTCATCCCTGATTTAAGGTCGTCAACTTCTCACTGATTACAGAATAGTTGTGATTAAAAATAAGTTCAAGAGTATAGTTCAGCTTTTGATACTTGGGGTACACGTCTGTAGTTGTGACAGCTTAATCGATGTTTGGTTGACAGGCATACTTGTTTTTGTTTTTTCCATAAGGTTAAAGCAAGGTTAAAAAACCTTTTTATTCGAAGTCATTTTTATGATGTTATTGTCAGTGTAGGCCGTTCATTTTATGGTTTGTTTCAATTCGTTTTTGGTCGTCACATTATGTAATGGAGTAATGAAGCTGCAAAATCATGTATTTCATTAACTTGAGGCCATCTTTCAACCAATCTTGTATTCAGTCGTAACGTTTTCATTACTTTTCTCAATGTCAATCGATGCCGAGATACAACACATCTGCCTAGTTATCCCACTATGGTAATATTATACGAATGTTGTCCGAAAACGTTTAAATGCATATATGCCTTGTGTGAATTACACTGCATGTCTGGACAATCGTTTGTTTGTTTTGTTCGCTTTTATTTGCATTATGATAACTGATAACTGATGAATGAATGTTTGCGTACACACATTATTGCTAAATACTGTTTAATTGTGTTCAAAGAACCTTAGCACAGTCTGCTTCACTTTTTTATAAGTTGCAGTTGTGCTTTTCTCGGCTCAGTTCAACAATTGTGCACATCCTTCATTTAATTTATGGTCAAATTTTTATTCACTTTTAATAGAAACTAGAATTCTGCATTATTTATGTTAATTAAAACTAATGCGATTTGTAATAAACATATCTATAGAACATAACAAAAGAATAAATCTTTATTGCACATACACATAATTTACTTTCGAAACGTTTCATGAATCAAACGTTTTGCAAAATAAGTCGAGAAATTTTTTGTTGTCGTTTATCCCGTTTTTACATTCACACCTGTCTGCTTAAAGTAATAAGTGCTAGTTCTATAAAATGGAGCATTTCCCAATCAACTGTTCCAGCTTGGATTGTGTGTATGGTCTAACTTTTATGGTTGCTATAATTTTTGTTTCGCATGTCCACCTAGTGGTGTCACTCCACTCGTAGCTCACAATTCAATATGTCCCAGGGTAGCAGAGCAATTATCTTGATCCGTGTTGGTTTAAAGTCGATCATCATTTCAATATCATACAAACCGAACATTATAAAATTTGGGTTTGGGTTCCTTTTTATTTTCCGATAAGTTGCAGGCTGTATCTGAACATAATGCTCTAGTAACCTGAGGTATATTCAAGGGAACAACCTACGTTTTATTTGTGTATTTCAGTTTTTGCTTTTGGTCTACTGTTGACTGCCGGTGAACAGAGTTCTGAAATATTCAATGATAATGACCAACTAAAACCAATGTAAATTTAATAAGCATGCTTAAATGAAGTTGTAATTATAAAGTAAATTTGCTTTTGTTTTTGTTAAAAAACAAATAAGATTAATGCAATTTACAATGAAATATCCCCATGTATGGCGAGTTTTCGAAAGCGAAAGGAATATGATGTGTTCTGGAGGCCTAAGTTCATATCCGTCGATATCAGCAAAATTACACGTGGATAAAAAACTTGCAAGCGTGGTGTTTGTTACTTTTCTTCTTTCGTGATTTGGTGTATTGCGGTGCAGCAAAAATCTGTTGAAATATTCATTGGAGAAATTATTATTGTTTAAACACAATGATTACAAAAGTAATAGGCACTAAAAGTAATAATAGAAATGCCATACTTATTTAAAATGGCTCACTTATATAACCACATGCCTAGTTGTCGTACAGATATGTAGAGCATTTTCATTTAAGCTTTTTAGAAAACATTTCTGGACTCAGGATCCAACATCAAAAATGACGTGATGACCTGTACTATATATAAAAAAGGAATTAAAAATAAACTAAATAGCATGACCGTCTGCGATATTGGTAATTATTTATATAAGTATTCAGTTGAAACTAACAACTTACCATTGTGTTCTTTTTTAAGTAAGTTTTGAGTCATTGAAAGCAATTTTTGTTTTTTCGCCAAAACATAAACCGTGATTCTTTGGTGAACCATACGGATTATGAATCAGATGAAAAGCAGTATTTGGTTTCTCGTAGCCTTGTGTTCCTGCAGAATCGTAGTTTTAGTTGAAATATTCATTTAATCTTATTTTCTCTTTGTTCGGAAACGTTTGTCTACGTTATATTTATGTAAATGATTTGGAGTGTAGTTTGTAAGGAAAAG
>JAQGAP010001272.1:0-21396 GCA_034697805.1 Orchesella bifasciata | reverse complement strand
TCTTCACCCGGTTTCAGACTGTCTTCTAGTCCATACTCCTTGAAAGCTTTAACAAAGTTGCTGCCATTATCAGTTACTACAGTTGTGACGGAATCCTGGATTCCATACGCCTTGAAAATGTTGACAAGCCATTCGGTAACTCTTTCGCTCGTGTGAGATCCTTCAAACCGTTTCATTGCTAAAATAGCTGACTTGCGCTCTAAATGGTTGTCAATCCAATGGACCGTCACGCCCATGAAACTGCGATGGCGAGATGACCATATGTCAGCTGTTGAACACAACCATTGATGACGATTCAATTCAGTCTTTAAAACAGCTTGCAAGTGAGAGAATTCAGCATTTATTCTCGAGCAAAGAGTTTTTTTACAAAACACCGACGCGTCTGGATTAAGACCTACGATATATCAACGTAAAACACGAATAAAACAGTTATTTGGGTACTTAATTTTGACATCCAATGAATTCAAACGCTTACCATGCACAAATTCAATAAAATCTTCATCCTCAACAAGTGACAAAGGTTCCATTCTTCGAACTATGTAGTTCAGTATCAGGCGCTCCGTTTTCGTTTTGCACGCTGCCTCCTTCGTTACTGTGAACGGTAACGATAACTGCCTTGGAAGCTTTGGTTTACCACCGTTTGTCTTCTTGTAATTTTCGTATTCTTCAAATGCTGATTTATGCCATTTCTAAAGAAATAGTCATGTAATGTAAACACAAATATTGAATAATATGACTGGTTTACACTTATCATATCATTATCATAATTGGAAGTAGTTTTATCATACACAATTACCTTCAAGTGCCCAACAAAATTGGAATTCGGTTGATAAAATCCACGAACTACAGCATCTTTTGGCTTTTTACCTTTTGAAATACATTGAACACAGGTCGCTTCGACAGCTCCTTTACCATCCGATGAAATTACTTCAAAGAATTTCCCGTCTAAAATCAGTGGAACATTAACTAATTTTCTCTTTAGTAAATTTTGACTTTCGCCAGAACCGGAAGTTTCCATTCTTAAGTATTTTGTTACAACAATTCACTAATAACAGTAAAGTAAAATGCAACTTTAAGTTTAGTATGCTTTTCCAAAAATCAGAAAACCAACAAACGGAAAAGAGTGAGACTGAAAGCTCTTTGCTTTCTATCGAAGGAACTGCAGTGAAATTTAAGTTACAAATGCAACATTGGTCGTCTTTGTCCATCATGTGAAAATGCATGCACTTTAGCAAATCCGTAATCTGATTATTAGATTAAAAGATTATGTGTACGAGTATGCTTGCAAGATTAGAGATTAAAGATTATGCTTTTCAAACCCGGTTCTTCAGATTAAAGATTAGAGATTAAGCTGCTTAAGAATTTTTCATAGATTACAGATTAAAGATGAAGCTGTCTAAGAAATGTTCAACAGATTACAGATTAAAGATTAAGCTGTCTAAGAAATGTTCAACAGATTAAAGATTAAAGATTAAGCTGTCTAAGAAATGTTCAAGAGATTACAGATTACAGATTATAATCTAATTCAGATTACGCAATCTGATTACGTAATCTAGATTAGTTCCCATCCCTGTCTACGACTTATTCTTTCATTACGTTTGTGGCAAGAAGAGACGTGGTTCTGCAGTAATAACAAGTGTTGGCGTTGTTAATAATTCCGAAAAACATTTCATTTCTTGAAGAGTACCGTATCTAAGCAAAAATGCATTGTTTATCATCATTTTAGAAATGTACAGAAGCCCTTCCGGTACCATAAAATCCGAAAAATCAGTTCACTACCATCTTGAACCACTAAGCTCGAAGCAATAAATGTTTTAGTGAAGAAACGGCCTGATTTTGAAAACGCCAATAAATATCACTTCTTGAGAAGGATGTCAGCAAGTAACTGTAATATATTATTCTCAACCAATTAATCAAGTACAATGCAGTATTTATGGTCGACGTGGAAGCTGTACAGCAAAATTTACTTTCTCGTACTAGCCTTCTTTTTTTTGTGACACCGAAATATTAGAGCAAACAATGCAATCAGTGGATCAGAGTTAACCCTTAGGGTACCAACGTATGTGACAATTGTCACACCAAATTAGTTTTAGATAGGAAAACTTTTTTGTTTTTTGTACTATAAACTTGAAACTTTCAGTACCCTCATAAAATCAAGTTCTGCGTCCGATGAGCTAATAAAGAATTTTTTCTGAAAACAACGTTGTCTACCAACGTATGTGACAAATGTCACAGTACACCTTTAGTATACCAAGCTATGTGACAAATGTCACAATACACCTTTTGTTTACCAACGTATGTGACAATTGTCACAGCACATATTTTTAGCCTATACATAACTAAAGTATGTTTTATTTTAGTAGTTATAGCTGGTTTTGTGTAAACCTGTTTAAAAAAGGATATATTTCGATTTTGAATATTTATTGCAACAATTACAACCCAAAATAGAAGGATTAATAAATAAACATATGAATAAACATGATTTGGGACTGTATTTGAGTCGTGCATAAATAAAAAACGCACAAACAATAGCTTGGTACACTAAAAGTGTACTGTGACATTTGTCACATAGCTTGGTAAACTAAAGGTGTACTGTGACATTTGTCCCATAGCTTGGTATACTAAAGGTGTACTGTGACAATTGTCCCTATTGTTGGCTTTTTTTAAATAACTTTTTTGTTTTTCAAAATTTTCAAGCGAGACCTTCGATTTTATAAGTATCTACATGCTTTACATCGATTACTCGAAAAAAAACCAAGTGTGACATTTGTCACTACGCATGGTAAACAACGTGTTCAGAAAAGGCTTGGTACCGGAGGTGTTAACACAGAACAGCAGGAAATGAGCCCGTCAAATAAATCATGTAGAAAAAACCCAGGATGGTATTGGGAGTGGCCTGGTGTATCCCATTAACTATTACATAGAAAATAAAATTTGTATTCAAATTCTAACTGTCAGTCGGAAGTTTAGTTTGTTAAAATATGATTAAATGATTCATTTTTCTTCGAATTGATAAAATCGACAATTTTATATAGCAGACATCCAGCACATCCTACACAACTATTTCTCGTATAATTTTTTTTAGCATGGGAGAAAGCGGGAGACGAAAAAACGAAAGCAATAATAACGTTATGTGGACATTACGTTTACATGCCATTTCGCAGTCAACAACCCGCTCGGTTGCACTTAACACCAGCAGGAGCTGTAAAATACCCAATAACTTCTTACACTTTACATGTTTAAAAGTTGTTGAAAATAATAACATAAATACCTTGCCTTGCGATGCATATTTGACCGACGTATTGTAGAAGAGATGCGAAGTAATATTGTCACTCTTGCACAACGTTGAGCAGGATAATGCAAATAATTCAATATTTTTTTCGTTCGGCTTTGTTAGAAACTGTCTCAAAACCACTACAATGAGTTGGTCCTAGTGGTGGAGGTTGATTTGCTTTACAAAAGCAACTTCCCCAGCAGTCGGGCTTCTTTCATTGTTGAGCACAAAAAGCTACTACCTTACTTCCTGTGAAAGCTATTCTTATTCCACTAAAAACACTATACACTTCAAGCTTCTCTTCGATTTAATAAAAAAGCAGATCAGCACGACACCTTTTTCCTCAATGTTACTTAACACAAGTGGATGGTGATGGTACTTTTGAATATTTGGTAGGTTTCCCAAATTGCATGTGAGAAATAATAAAGGGGGCGGATTATTGACGGTGATGTCACACAGTATCGTGACGTGGGTGATTGATGTTTATAGGGCTTGGAAATGGAAGTCGATATTGGTATAACACTGACACCTTCAGATTCATTTAGACCGACTCAACGAGCAATCTATAACACTTGGGTGCACATAATTGACTACAAAACCTTGTCTCCCTGCAACCTCTTTGTGAGAGGAAGGTCATTCAGTTTACATATCTGAATGTGGGTGAAAAGTAACCAATACTTCAAGTGCAAGCAAAAATTGGCTTCATAACGAGAAAAGTCGAGGCCATAAATATGCATAATAATATGACCAAAAACATTCAGAAGTCCATAATATGAAAAATAATACCCAGCTACTCCCCAACGCCCAATTTCTCAACGTGTACATTTTGCAACTCGCGTGGACATAACGATTATGGAAACTGAAATGGTGTTATGGACAGCGATTGAAATTGAAATATTTTGGCGAGAAGAGATTCTTTAGAAGCTGTACTTTTCGTTACTCTTCATTAAAGGCCAATCAGAATGAAAGCAAAATGCAGTTGCAGACTTTCTAGCTGAGTATTTTTTTGGCAAGTCTAGAAAAAACCCATTAAAATGTTGTAGGGTGAGCAGAACGGCATAGCTTAGTAGAAAGAATCGGTCCCCAAACGTGCAATCTTTTCCATTTTGATACTTCTTATTGTGCATTTTTTGGTGAAAGCTTGTTCGTCTGTCACTATCCGTGCTTTTCCATAAAGTTTTCGAAGGACGTGTGGTTTTCCCCAACACCCGATAAATGCGGCATTCCATATTTTGTCATTTTCGTATGAGACAGCTACTACCGAATTCATTTCAAATAAACTTATATGCTTACTTATAAATGAAGTATGCGTGAAAAATAAAGTTTCATTTCTGCGAACAACAGGTTACCATATCTCTTTTCTTCCGCAGCTTACGTAAACGGCATTTAATAAGTTATAGTACAATAATATTTTAGTTAAGACAAATGTAACTTTTTAATTTTTCCTACACCGTTTCCTTAATCTCTTCCAACTCATGTTTCAAACGAGCTATCTAAAAGGATTTTCATATCCTTTTCAATTCATTCCCCATTATGGAGCAGAGTATTATTATTTCCATTTGGTGTTTCTCTGATTCTTTGACAATTAAATTTTCATTTATTGCATTTCTTGTTTGCTTTCTCCAGTGTCATTAAATCATCACATCATTTAATTATTAGACTTCAAGCCAACATAAAATGTAAACTTAATGGGGTTTCCCGCATGTGCTTAAGGTGGCTTTTGCAAATAGACACTATTGGTATCTCCTGCTACGTAATACGTATTTTTCTCCAGTAACTGTTCAAATTGTATTGACAAGCCGCATTGCGGTATAAATCCCAAAAATTAGATACCGCCAATAATGGCTTACAAAAAACCACCTCGTGTTTTCATCTTTTGCAATATTTTCTCACGAATTTTGACATTCCACACTGTGGCCCTTGGCTAGTCTTACTGATTTACTGCCCTTCTATAATAGATATATCTTGACCAGATATCAACATTACAGTTAGTACGCCAGAAGCAACAAAATCAAAGGTAAACGATATTTGCTCTGTTTCTTTCCTTTTACTCGACTTCCTTTCCATTTATTCTTGAGTTTTTACAATAGTTGAAACAGTGTGTACTTTCGGGCCAACATGTTTGTTCCAAGAACCGAAAACGAATAGCGTTTTGTAAATATAACTAAAAGAGAAGTAAATGCCAACGTCATAACGTAATATACTTAAATTACGTTCACGCGTTCCCACTTAAAATATAACGAGACTGTGCGAAGAGGAGTAGCAACTATTACGAAATGTGTAACATGGTTTCACAATGAGGTTGGTACAACAGAACAGAATACAACTGAAGCGAACCCGTTCCTTAAAGGTTAATTGATAAAAAGTGAAAGCAGTTAATTGACACCGGTGCGACTGGTAGCGGCTTGGCTTTTAAGTCCTTCAAAAACTGCAAATAAACTTTTAGTCTTTTGTCTGCTTTTATTATCAACTCAAAGTACAAGCACATTTGTTATTTGTTGCCAATTTCGCAACCATGTTATTTTAAGCTCACGAAGCACGTCCTGGTTCTAGTAATGAAAAGTGGTATATTATGCAAGTAGGTGAAAGTATAACTAAGTTTGGAAACAGAACAAAGTTTGTCAGGGGGTGTGATATCACTAATTATAAACTTGGAGAGCATATGCACCTAATTATGAAGTTACACACTTGACACGCTTGTTAACTTGTACAACGTTGTGCAACAATATAACAAAAAGTAATGATTACAAGGGCGCGCATGTAGGTGAGTGACGTAATAAACTATAGCTGCCTTCCTTCCATGAAAATTCGAGATATTAAATCTGCGAAGTTGATATAAGATGACACTTGGGACAAAATTAAAGACTGAGAAAGCAAAAGATAGGATTTATGAAAGGATTGGAACGGGGATTGGTTTACAAATTTGTATGCCCCAAAGAAAGAACACGTTTTCTTTCATACAAAGCTAACGTGGGACAAGATACAAAACACGCCCCTTTGCTAGGATTAACAAATAAGTAGTAAGTGAGTACAATGTAAAGTTGACTATCGTTTTTCGTTTACTTTTTAATCAGGAATTATCAGTCAACACCTAATAAAATGGAAAATGGACAAAGTCTGAAAACATGGATGGCTTTGTCCACTTTTAAAGTTGAACGTAACGGAACCGAGAGCAATTGTCAAATTAGGTATACACTGCCTTTCAACTGCCATAAAAATAATTGTTGAAACCAATTTATCTTTCAATATTACTATGAAATGTTTCTATACTTTTGTAGACACAAAATCAGTCTCACATTTTGGATGATAATAAGAGTTTTCAGGTTCCTTTGAAGTTCCAACTCTCCATTTTCATTAATAGCACAGCTATTTGTTCGGAAAATATGCCTATCGAATCTCAATATATGTAAATCTGAATATCTTATGCTAAATTGGGAATGAGCTGAATACAAGAATGCTCATTTAGTTGAAATATTTTCTCCTTTTGCCAAAATTTCTCGTTGATTTACTTTTCAGTCAAAGAAAAGTTGATGCTTTGAGTTACCACAAGGAACTTTGTCTTGCAACTCACAAATCATAGATGGTGAATAAAAGCTGGTGAGTGCGAGTTAATATATATATTCATGCAGTTCCAAAGTCTTTCGTTGCGAAAAAACAAAGGAGCCAGATATCGGTAAAGGAACTTGTTCTTCCATAAACATTTTTGCAAAGTTGTCCCGTTCTTTTCAGCGTATATTTAATTTATGCATGGATGCATTTAAAATAAACAATGAGAAAAGTAAAAACCTTTTGTTTCCAGTTTAAAACTTCATTGAAGTAAACAAGACAGTTATGAATGATAGGACGTGCCGATGGTTTCTTGTCAATACGGAAACGTATATTTCTTGTAAAAAATGGAAAGCCCAATATTGTACGAAACTATTTCGTAAGGAGTCTTTGAATAATACCTAGATACTTACAAACGGCTGCATGTTAAAGCAACAAAGAAAAATCAAACAAATGTCTAGCTCTTATGCAACCTTGCAGTTTGTTGTGTTCATCTTCGATGATGAACCCAAGAGTTAATTCCCGAAAAAAACAAAGATACGTTTCTGTCACCTCATCACCGTCAAATTCAATTCATCGCTTTTTTCTATTGGTATTCCCTAATCAGTGGGTGATTTTACAAAGTACAGAAGCAGAATGCTGAGTTGACAAACGTGTTCGAGACGATTTTTTTGTCATTCCAGTATTTAGTGTAAATGCAGTAAAAAATATATTACACACCAAAAATATTTTCATAGTCCTACATATACTGAAATAATGATGTGTAGTCAGTCTAACATATCTTTAATATGACAATGTTCCACAGCCCATTTTTACAACTGTGTTATAAAAAACAGAAAGTGTGTTTTGACCCACATAATTTTAAAGCATTTAAAAAAAGGGTCCTTGAATGAACGCGTGGGGAAAGTATACCGGAGACCAGGCACAACCCCTCCAATAAACGCAATTGACCTTGCTACATTGCATTGAACTAAGGTTTGAACAACCCAACCATTAACATGTTCAGCAGAATAATTAAAAACATTTTAAACTCTATTTTTCTCTTTGAAACTAACATATTTCGTTCCGTTCCTATTCATTTGTTGGACATGACCACAAAAGCCAGTAACGTGAAACAAAAGAAAACGAAACCTTTTTTGGATTTCCTTCGTTAACCATTCTTTGAAGTTGATGTGTCTCTAGAAAACCGTGGTTTCTCCAGGGAGAGAACTTGACTTGAAAGCAAATCACTTTTAAAGCGTAGTCACACCAGTGTTAGGATTCTAGCGGCGCGTTGAGATATTTCTCGTGCCATTAACACTGCTCCAGTTGGCTTGATCATAGCTCCAACTTCTGATACAAACGGGGAAAAGTGGAAAGAAATATCTCTCTTAATGGCATTGCACCACCCACGTAACATTAACCACATTCCACACCTTTAGCTAAGGTTTTCCGTGAATTACGAGTTAGTCATCTGGCATCAAGATGTGATTCATTATCCCGATCATCTAAACCCGTTACATTACATTTTTACAACTTTCCTTCTTCCTCCTCGAGCTGCCCTCTTGTTTTTCTCATTCGTTCACTGCTAGGTAGTAAGTTATGGCACTAGTAAGCATTTTTGGGTATTTCAGTTTGCCCAAAGAATGCTTTCCTTTGCAACGACACTTACTAACGTTTATTTCAATACGAGCGTAATTCACAACGTCATGATCTTTATTACCTTGGATGGTTTGTTTAACAAGTAATAATACTGCTGAGCTAACAACATAATTCTTTCCCGTTTCGCAAAACATTTATCTAGAAACAAATGGATCTACTACATGCTTTTATAGTTGGTAACGTTTTGTTTTAGCTAAGTTGCGGTTAACGTTGTCCTTGATTTTTCTTGTTCTTTTGGGACAAAATTTGGAAAGACTACTTCTGGACAGACGATGAAGTAAGTACCAGTCAGATGCGAACGCTACAGATTTCCATTATCATGTTTGTGTTTGCGCCCATCACGATTACGACCCAAATCATTTTCTAAGGAATTCCGGATGCGTGACAAAGAGGATTTGGAGGAATGTCCATTACATAAATTCCTGTTGTGTCACTTTTGTTCTTTTTTGGAATGCGCTGGAATTCGAATCAAACGATTGTATTGTACATCTTCCACCGGGAAATGTGTTCCAATACGAAACAAATGTGTCCCAGCAAATAGAAAATGGATTGACAGCGACAATCAGCCAAAAAGCGAGGACACACAAGTTACTGGTTCTGGCTAGCTTGTTTTAAGCTGTGTCATTGTCATTACTCATTTATCCTTCTCAAATTTGGAGCCTCAAAGAATAGAAAAATGTGGCGAGCCGAACTCAAAAATTGACAAAATAGAACAAGACAAGCGGCACAAAAACAAAACCCTTTTGGGTGAGGTAACCAGAACCTTTTTGTTTCTGCCGTTGTTTCCCCATCGAAATGTCGTAAAACCTTTCCATTATGGCTTATTGTTAGTTTTGCCAAAAAGTATAAATGCAGCTTGTTTGTTCAAGAATGAAATGAGAAAATAGCAAATTCCTCTCCTCTCCCTCCAAGTGTGAAACAAAAACGAACGGAAAGGAATGTTTATTTGTGAATGTGTCAATGCTATCTTTCGCTGCACATGTTTAAGATTAACTTTTGCAAATCGGTTCTTTACATTTGAATTGCAAAATATATTCCAATGAGGATGGTTGAATGGAGGAAAAGAGGATTCGGAATGCAGAGTTGCATAATCAAACATATATTTTCAGCCGACTTTATTGTGAAGGGAGAGGATAGAGGAGGGAGGGATAAATAAACTTTAAGCACGTGCATCATTTCAAAGTTCATTGCATGTTAAAGTTGTAAATTATTTAGAAAAAAAATCAAGGTGGTGTATTCAAACTTGGTTATATTGCAAGTTGTCAGAAAAATTAAGAAGGCAAAACTAAATTAACTAATGTCGTATTTTTAAGTGAGTTTAAAGTGCAGTTGGCTTATCTATTTGCAGTTCATGCTTGTAACTAAAGTTACCAGATGCGCAGATATACTTGTCTCACGTCGCCCCCAAAAATATTCAAACCGAAGATCGTAGCTTTTATTTAAAAAATAACTTTTCTTACCTTTCTCAGATTTCCGGTTAACGATTACGTTCAAGCTAACTAGTGCAGACAAATATATCACATCCCGACATGCTTGCTTCAAATTTTTCAAGAGTTTTTATTGAACTACATGTTTTGGTTAGATAAACACTAATTATGTAAAACGTTTATGAATTTCACACACTCTACTTGTACCATTACGCAGCCAGTTAAAAGCGGAATCAATGTGAACACCGAAATTGCACTATGACTATAAATTTTATAATGATAAAGACTTTGCAAGAAAAAATAAAATTTGACTTGGGTAAAATGCTTTTCAATGTAGGTTGGTGGTCGATGTGATTCACCCAGCGAAGTTACATCTCGACTGAGGGTTTCGGACGAGGAACTTGCCTATTTCACGGAGTAAAAGCAGCAGCTGTGGCTTGCTTGACTAACAAGCTCGTTTTCTCCCCTTGTCACTATTATATCAGAGTAGATGCTGCTGAATTGGATGGTATTGGTTCTGGAAACACAGCGCTGCAGACGCAATACTATATGTTTTTAGGTGCATAGGAATATGATGCGAGCATTGCTCAACCAAGGAAAAGGAGAAGAAAGTGTATCCGCTCGAAACAACCAAAAACAGACACCGAGAAAGCTGGGAGTTTTAGCTGGTTAGATGCGTGTTATAATGCTCTTCAACAATCCTTTCATATCTTGAATTTGGCTAGATGATGATCAAAGTAATTTGTAAAATAATTTTTGCTAGTCACTTATCCAAAGAGGAACGGATATCTGAAGGGTATTGGGTAGCCTTGAGGTTGATACCCTGCATGAAATGCAAAAGAGGGCTTGACTGACAATGACAATCTACAAACCCACTCCTCTCCTCGCTTTCATTCTATGTTCACCTTGAAGCTCGTGAGTGAGTTGGTAAATTCTCATATTTGATGCTAATGGATACTTATGCCAGAGCTATGCGATGATAATGCTGAAACTTACGTCAAGGATTTTAATTATGTGACAGTTTTTTTATTAAAATGTGGTTATGAATGAAATGCAAATTATAACATGCATGAATGATAGTATGGATATTGCAAGGGAAATGTAAGATAAATACAAAGAAATGAGGACTCAAGGGAGAGAGATGCAGTTTCGACTCAAACTTTTGTGCACACATGGAACTTGTTTATTATGCCAAGTGTGCATTTTTTCTTTGCTTTTCCATTTCTTTCATTTCTAATTTCCTCAGCTGCAAATTTGTTTGATTTGAATCCCGCTGAGAAACCCGGAGTTGGAATCGTAATGTAATATTTCCCTTTTACTTAACATCCTATTAATATTAATGAGTAAATGATTTAGCGAGGATATTGTATTGAGGATGCTAGGAATCGGAGTTGAATTGTACAGTTTTATAACATATTTTCGAGTTAGCTTTCGCTACCATTTCGTTTCATATTCCGGCAAAATACTGGAAAGAGCAAAGTACAAATCGATGTACATAACAAAGCGGATTCATCAAGATAGCACTAAAACAGGCTTCTAAACTACGTAATCTGCAATCTGCTGCGAATCCAACTCATCCGTAATCGCATCGTAGCTCAGGAAAAAAAGTTTGTTATTAGCAAACTGAAACTCCTGTTTTTTTTCACCCGTAGCATGGCAGTGAAATCAAACTATAAACATCCGTCATATCAAATGCACTTCATTTTATCTTGACAACAAAGGTGATTCGATTCCTCTCATGAAATGATGCTCTTAACGCAAGCTGATGTTACACACAACAACTTGGCTCAAGGGCTGAGACATGAGAGACGAAATGGTAAGAAATGATGTTGCTTAAGTGGTTAAGTGGCGCTTTATAGCGATCGTAAAAACAGAGTTGGATGGAGATAATCATACATATTTTAGATGAGCTAGAGTGCAATATCGTATGACTTAAAAATTATTGATTTACGTGGAAAAACAAGGAGAACAAAACTAGACTGCTTTGGGGAAAGATCGAGGCTTTATTCCTAATATTCGTGACATACATCCATATTTGTTAGCAAACGAAATGAAGACAAATTAATTGCAAAAGGAGAATACTTGTTACAAAGTTTAGTGTGGTAATGGCAAGATCATTGTATTATCAACAAAAACTTAGCCCGAGGAAATGCATGGAGTAGAAAACTAAACTTTAATGATCACAGGAGAACTTAGTACAGAAGTTACAAAAAGAAATGAACCATTAACTTTAGGAAATGTAGTGTCTGAAAAGACGAAACTTTGATAATGTTTAGCACAGTTTCACTTCATTTTGGACGTAAGCAACTTTTTATAGTGGAAATATAAACCAACATTTCGTCTGGTTGAGTGTGGATGGATATGACAGTGTTACCAGTGACCTTTTAGGAACTAGACAGAGTGTGACTGCCGGACAAAATATGACCACGTAACACAACTGATATCATTCAACGAAGATATAAGGAAAGAAGGATGTATACTTGGTGCTCGCTTATAATTTCATTACGTAAACCAAATATGGATTAGAATTATAATGAAACTACACGTCAATTGTGTAATATAGTAGTTGAATTATATGCCTCCGATTCACAGATAAGAATACTCCCCTTTCGTATCAAGTCTGTTGCTTACAGAGTGTAGTATGAAATTTCACAGTCTCTTAAAGACCACCGTTTCAATCAACAGCCCACCAATAGCTAGAGCTAGCAAAAACATTGAGATTGTAGCCACAATAAAAAACGCCCCAACAGAAATGGGTTCCCAGCGATTGGTATCCCTCTCCAGATTTGAAAAGGCGTCTTCTGAATTCCCCATCGCTAGCTGGTTAACCAACAAGGATGACTCTACAAACTTGTACTGAAGAGAATCCAACAGTTTGCTTACTTCCTTAGCTTTACCTTTAATGTGATATGCGTTGAAACGAACTTTAGCAGCCATCTGAACCAATGATACTACAAACCGTTGGAACCTAATCGATTTTTTCAACAATTTGTCATCCTTTGTCCAAAATGAATATATTCCTGATGAAATTAAGGAGCTGATAACTCGTGACATGAAAGGAGCATAAAATTTACGAGAAAAATACCAAACATTTTGAGTTCCCAAGTTTATCGTCAAGATCCGACGGTTTTGATCTCCAACTCCAACGTAGAAATTTCTGCGACCCGTTGTCAAATATTTGAGGGCGATAGCCAATATTTCCAGTGTGTCTCGAGTGTTAACAAACGCGGAGGTTTTGGGGAAGAGCGAACCTGACATTTTCCATTCCGCTCTTTCTTGGAGAAGCCCTGCGAAATCATATTCTGCCCCGTCAAACGATCTGAGGATAGTCTCAAGATCGTCCGTGGAAATGTACGTTCTATATTGTCTCTGGCCAACGACTGTCCTTGAAACCAGTGTCTCAACGAATTCAGAATAGGAATAGTTTTTTCCTCCAAAAGTTTGGGGAAACAATACAGTATTCTGCATATACTCAGTTTTATCAGCATTCCAAAATGTGTTAAGAACAGGAATATTCTTAGCGTGGATTTCAGCAAAAGATTGAGGAATAGTTATTTTGGGACCGGCCATCAGATATGAAGTTAAATTGCTCGTGTATTCGTTTCTTAGCAGAAATGTGAATGCAAGCCAAAATATCACTACAAAACCAATTGTAACACGAGGATTTGAAGCTGAAATACGTAAACTGGTGTCCTGCTCGACAATCTGTGCAAATGTCCACAGTCCAGTTCCAGATGTCTTATGAATTCTCAAAATAAAAATGATAAATGCGACTGAAATAAGAGTAAGAATCCAAGACAGAAAGTTGAGTGGCTGTATCAAAGCTTGGAAATTGAAATATTCAGTTTTTGTCATCATTGTCATATATTCCAGCTCCAGTTCTTCACTATCATCAACAGCTTCGCTAACATAATACCATGATGACTTTCCTGATAATGAAGATTTGTTGTAAGGCTGATAGTTTATGTCACCTTCGATTTCCGTGGTTGGCAAGACATTCATATAATCATATCGTTCCATAGTGGTTGGCGCAGTATAGTAGCCGGCCTTGGTCAGGTTGAACTTTTCCTGGAAAACGGTCATCACGCAATATATTCGGGTTCCATGCTTATTTAGACTTTTGGCCCTGAAATTCGTGGGCTTTGAGCAGCTTTTATGTTTTACTCGTTTTGTGTACGAAAATATTCCGCTTGTAATGATCTCAGTTCTTTTAGTATATCCTCCAAACTCCATATTTGTGGCGAACCAAAAGTTCTCAATATCTTGTAAATTCAAGAAATTTGGCATTGCTTTCATTGATCTGCAGATTATGCAAAGAACTTTCAGGGTGTTGACCATCTCATTTTGAATCAAGTAAATCGAGGGAACTGTAAAATATGAGAAATCGGACACTTGAAGCTTTTCTGAAGTGAATATGACCACGTATTTAAAGTCTAGATGGTTATTCAAAGCTTTAAATTGTTCGCTGCTTTTCCAAGTCAAAAGTAGGTCGTATCCACCACTTGCTTTCTTAATGCGGCTGATTTTAGAGGAAGTATTTACAACTAATGGGTGCAAACTCAAGTAGGCGTTAATATACTCTGATGTTTCAGTTTTTAAATCAAAGTTTAATAACACGGTGCGAGGTTTTGACAAGCTCAAAAACCTGTGGAGCGGCGATGCATCTTGAGCAGCTTCAATTTCTAAAATCCAGGTTGATAAGAAACATAGGAAGAGTGATTTTGAAAACCTATTGCATAAAGCCATTTTTATAATTTATTTGCGTACACCAACTGAATCTGCAGTTATACCGAATACACAATTTCCACCAGGAATTAATGGGACGATCAAATTCAAGCAAGGGTCTCATGAGAATGATTTCCTAAAAACAATTCAGTGTTTATGCGGTTAACACCCTTGAAAGTTGAGCCATTTCATTGTTATTAAACAACTTATTCAAGTGGAGTTGCTAAGAATGTGCTAATAAGTGAGAAATATGAACCTATGAAAATAAAATTATTTATTACCCTTCGCTTCAATAGTCTAATCAAGAAATGGCCAAACTTGTTAGTTTTAAGTAGGTAATCCAGTACTTCATGGAAATGTGAGCGAAATAATGAGCATGTAAGTCCCAAACGATATAATTTAACCTAATAATAATGACTCATGTAATTAGTGCAATTACCTGAAGTACCTACTTATGTATGTGCGATGATTAGCGATAACTAGGAGAAATCTACGAAGTTATAGTCACAAATTAATTTTATTGATTCAAATTGTCCTATTCCAACAAATAATTAGTCCCATTTAAACCCCCTAATGCTTCCTATTCTTCGCATCCACCTTGAGCGTAAGTCGTTTCCTCCTTACCGTTTTCTTTTTAGCAGTTGCATCATCCTCCATTTCCATATCTGTGGGCATACTTCCTTTCGGTCCCCACTTGACAACGTTCTTCACCTGCTCACAAGCTTTATGGGTCTTTGGTCTCCATAACCATTTGGGTAGGGGCATGTCCAGCGTTGGATATCCTCCAATCTGGTCGTAATTGCTGGTTTGCCCTGTCATCCCATATTGATGAATACCGCAAGTCGTCCCGATCAAGATATCCAGTACAAAATTAATCGCGACAAAATGCTTTTTGGATTGAAAATCAGCTACATATTTGAATCGTACTTTTGTTAGTACCTAATCTAACTTTTCTTGTATATTTACTAACTTTTATCGACGGTGCCCTTGGGAACTGATGTTAATGGATAATTCTCTTGAAAACTGATTTTTATCCAAGGTTCCCTTTGAAATGTATTCAATTTATCTTGTGTGTGTCTATGTCTCTTCACAAATGATACATTTATGATACATTTATGATACATGAATGATGTTTCTGTCAGATAGGTGAAAAAGGAGAATTTGGATATTGATGTGAAAAGAGCGTAGCCTTGGAATATGATGTAATCCAGTAGTGAATGGTCCTTGTGGATGAGCTCAATCATTTTATCAATGGGTTCTTGCATATCAACTGCAAACAGCGAATATGAATTAAATTATTGAATTGACCTGCAATATTATTTAATAATTATTGATAGAAATTATTTTATGTTACCGTTTTACTTACCCATTGCACAACCAGGATGATTTCCAATCAGTACCTTGTCCTGCATTCCAATTTGCTGATGAGTTGGCTTCACCAGCTCTTCAACAAGGTCAAACAAAGGTCTCAGGCGTACTAATGGAGAGGCAGCTTCTCTAATCAGCTTCACAAGCATGGCTCGCCAAGCCACTTGGTTAGTAACAATTGTGTTCGGCACAGCCTTTTTTAGTACTGCTTTAAATTCCTCATAAGTTTTGATTTTAAAATCTGCTAAACGTGTGAAAAAGGTGTGGGAAGTGCGGCAAAAGTGTTTCATGGATTTTTGGAGGAGGGTAGAAAGGTCTTTGAAAAGATCGTTTTGCTTGACGAGGCATCGGATAGTGCAAACTTCCTGGCAAAAAAGATGAAGAAAAGGGAGACCAAATTACCCCCACTCTAAAAACAGTTTTTGGTGCTCTCATATTTCAGAAATTAAAGCCGAGTTTAAGTACGTAAGCTACCTTAACACAAAAACCGACACAGAATACGACCTTCACCGTTATACGTATAAATTTTGTATCAAAGAAACAAAAATCAGCGTTGACATTGAACAACAAAAACGACACTAGGGTAACGGGATAACACCACCAGTAGATCAAGGTCTGAACTCTTGGTAGACTCAACTCTTTTTTCAATGGGAAATTGCAAATGAGTTATTGAAAGTAGATAGTTTTTACCACCAACCAAAGTCACATGAATTGGTCGTTCCGGGGCTTTTCAATATTAAACGAGGATACGCTCAAAATGTGATTAAAAGTTCGCATGGGCTCTGCATGTGAGGAGAGAAGTAATGATGCGATCCGACTCCCATTTTAACGGTAGGATGAACTGAAAATCAATTAAGTAACCACAAATTCTGGATACTTGAAACTTTCATAAGCTTTCCTGGCTTTCTTGATAACTCATCAGAGGATTTCAGACGTATTTTATTTGAAATGGACTGTATTCCTTTTTGCTCCCAACGTCAAAATCCCCCTATATTATCTGTGTCTTTTAGTAATTACAGTCTGAAATTAATGTCTTCCACCCCTTTCCATCTGCTTCTTTTTATCTATGCTTATTTGCTCAGGTGGATAGTGGCAGTTCGTCCAATTTCCCGGGATCTGTCCCAATTTATTTCGATTGGATTTAAAGCTCAAACACAGCCTTTTCGGCTGATAAATTTCTCAGAGTGCTGCATTAAATCGACGTGGAAAGTTAATACTTTGAACGACAATTTTCCATTAAAATAAAACTTCAAATCGAAATTCTAAGAATGGACGAACCGATCAACTTGATGTCCGAATCTGCTGCAATTTTTCAATGGAATCAAAACTTCTTTGGCTTCTCCAATATCATTTCCATTTCACTAGCCCCAATTAACTTTGGGAGTTACTTACATCTACTTCTTGACTCATCACATATTTGCTGTGAAATAGCATTTGCAACATGTTTCTTAATTATAAAAAGCTCCAATGAGTAAAAATCCTAATGCCGTTCTCTCAACATATTTGTGGATAGCATAGGATCAATTTCCAACGAACTTCATGTCAAGAAATATTAATTTGCGCGACGCTTGATATTTCATAGAAGTACCAAACCAAATCCGGTATCATTTCTTGTGAAGTTTTCCGTATATCCTTGTCATTTTCATGGAGATCAACCCATTCAATTCTGAAGTGACTTCTTGTGTTTTCCTTACCTACCTGAACGAAATGAAAGCCTAGCAAAAGACACGAACCCACCTCCAAGCAACTCATCTCTGTCAATACAAACACTACTTTCTCTTTATCTTTCTGGTTGTTAGTTTTCTTTACATTACATAAAAGCATGTAGGAATTATATACACTTCTTTGCACTACATTGCCCTTCCTTTTGGATAGGTTGTTTGATTTACTGTGCAAGTGATTTCCACCTGAATTCAATCTTGCTTGAATTGAACAGCAACGTGATGTGATACGTGAATGCACACTCAGCTCCTGTGATCTTCAATGGAATCGGAATTATATTATTGAAATCTTTCCTCTCCTTATCTTCTATTGCTCCCTTTGGAATGGTAATCCAAAAAGAAATTGAAGCTGGCAGTCATCTCACGTTTTGAAACTCATGCTTTGTCGTGGTCATTCATGTTTAGCACCCAACTGTCCATGACTACAGCTCGTGCTCGTTTTTAAAACGATTTTTAAGGTGAATTCACACTTCACTTTTTAACTGCCAGCTTCCTTCATTCATAGAATGTTTTTCCATTCTAAGAACTTATCTATATGTCACTTCCAGATTTATATGCAGCGATAAAAACTGTTTCAAGCTGTGTTCGCTGAAATTTACTTTTGGAACATGAACCTTATCATGTCTTTTTATAATACTTTGGCCTCTTGTTTAACAAGATTATTGGATTAGAAAATACATACAAAATTACAGAGAATCAACCTAAGCCAACTTGAGTTTATTTAATGTTATGAAAGCGATAATGAAATGACACAAATGACTTTCATGTAAACAAGAGGGCGATTAAGTGAACCGGTTAAGCTGCATTTTGTCCATTATATTTTACTACCATGCTAGCTAATTTTCAACTCATGTGTGGGATATAATCCGTATAATTTTAGTGATTCGTGGAATTCAAGTACACTCACAAGGAAAGTAATGCTATGAAGCGCCCAAAATTTACGACAGCATTGAACTCATCTCCCGCTGTTGTTGGAAGGGCTTTCTGAAACCCAAACCGTGTAGGGAGTTTATGTTGTAAACTGAATAATACATTTTATGCTGTAGTTTGGTGAAAGTACTGAATTCAAACTTGTGTGGTTAAGTTTTGTTTCTGAATAGAGAAAGCTTTGTGCTGGATAATACACTAGCAGGAGAAATCAGGATAGTCGTGTCATAGCCACTCTTTGATTATTTAAAAGGATACTTGAACCGAGACATTTTGCTTCTGTGTTAATATTGTGCATGTTTATTATCGTAACTGTCTTTGATCCCAGTAATTCTTGGAGACTGGGTAATTTGAGAAACCAATTAAACATGATACGCTGGGCTGGCTTTAACGAGTTCAAGTTGCAGGTAACAAAATAATTGTGCTGCATTATACTTTAAAATTCATCTCATTATTTTAAGAACAACTTTTTGTTGCTGCTTCCCTAAATCAAATATGCATGAGTATTACTCGACTTATATTACTTAATGAATTTTATCCATGCCTCACTGAATTATTCCAGATCCAATTTTTTAGAAATTAAATATTGTACCATTGATTTTGTTTTGGGAGACTCACAGTTCCTCATCCATTTTTTATCATAGCTGCTTTGGAAACTTGGTCTCAATGGGATGGAAAAGATTAATCTGGTTATTTTATGGTCAAAAGAAAGTCCTTTTGGTCTCTTGTTCCGTTTCATTTTTCATGCAAACGGCTAACGAGCCAGGATGTGTAGAATAATGGAGCATAGTATCATATCATTTTCTTCTGTATAACAAATCCGTACGTGACTTTTTCTCTCGAGGGGCTACCATATTATTTTTAATAAACTAGCATATCCTATTCCAAACTTGCAACAGCTTACCTTTAAAAATATCCAAATATTGGCAAATTATATATTAGCAAAGTATAGTTTGCTGTTTGTGCTTTTTCCAAATCAGTGGTTTTTGTTACATTATGATTATACGATTATCCTATTCTATGACTAATTTCCAACCATATTCTTTTACGGTTAGCTAACAATATCCTTGTTACTTCTTCCTGTGGAAAATGACCCCCTAGTCTGGTCTGGTAAAAGTTACATAATGGGGATTTCTGAAACAAAGAACTTTTCTTATTTTTTCGTGAATCTTTCCCTCTTAGAATCTCATAATATTACCACATGCAATTGGGATATGTGATTATGTAATGCTCACAGTTGTGGAAAAATAAGTATATATTCCACATGTCACACAGCTGGAGCCAACATATGACTATGATAAAACGAAGCCGATTTTCTCTTGGATTGTTTCTTGGAAGTTGCGGAAATGGATGAAAGTCACAAAAGCTTCAAATACGAGTAACAATAAATGGTGCGCCTTGATTGAAAATTATGTGTTCGTTGAAAATGTCGACGTTTTATTAATAATGCACAGACTTCGATCGCAAGAAGATGAGTATGAGTAGGCAAGAACTTAATAATAGTAAAAAACTGACCTTACTTAGCAAGTTTTAGCTTCGATACTAACTATGCAAATACCTTAATTGCTTCACATTTTACGCCCTGACTAACACTATTCCCACTTTTTAACAGACGCACTGGAAAAAGTTCTAGACTGTTGGGACACAATAAATGCAATTGTTGAAATTATTTGGATGTATTATGGAATTGTTTATTTAATTTTAAATTTGCTTGTTGGTTTTTAAAACGCTCATACACATCAAGGTTTTCCATTTAGTTTCAATGAAATTGTTTATTGGATCATAACATGTTTATACATAATTCGCTTCACAATGTCGTTTGCCAAAAATATGTTGCAACACCATCCTTCAACTCTTCAGCATGATTAAAATGTTTCTCCTGTAGTTCCTATAAGGTATTTAAGGTACCAAATGAATCATTACCACTTTCCTGCTTAGCTACGTTTGCTGTTGCTTGCGTTGGTCCAATTTGAAAGGTAAATCTGAACGAACGACCTTAAGAGTAAATGGACATTATGACTTGTAAACGGGTTAAGGAAGCTGAATACCAACTAAGGACTGCATGAACTTAGACATTTTGCGATCAGTAATTAGGATAATAGTCTACCGAATAAAATAAAATCAATAAAAGTGTTTGAGATAAAACTTATTCAAACCGCACTTGATATAACTGTGTGCCAGCATTCTATTCTGAATTATAAATTTATTTTAATAATAATATAGATATGTTTCTTGGATGAGAGTGTGATTGTATAAATACCACAAACGAAATTAAATGTGAGGTGCAGCATATTACGTAATGAGCTCTGCCAGTTGATGAGGCTAGCTACCTTTAAATCTACGTAGCTATTATTATCTTACAAGCAACCGACCTCAGCAAAGATGAATTACGAAATCGGAAATGACACAACGAGATTTGTGGTCTGATCAATTAATGCGGAGAGGACATTGCTCACAGTGTCCCGATCAATAGGATAGAAATTCCCAACGCCAAAAGAAATAGGTGCAATTGAGGCTACCTCTCTCCTCAAGACTTTCCCTTGAAAGGTTCCCCTCAACAGCTTCGCATCGCCTTTCCATTTCCAAATCAACTCTGACGACACTTCCGGAAATGTGACGCCCAGGGGTAAACCGAGAAATGCTAGTGTGCCTGTAACTGCAATTGCAGGAAAAGTCAAATAAACCAATGAAAAGGATTCCACACGAGGCAACAACTGGATCGTTGCATAATAACAGATTGAAATCAACAACACGCCAAAGTAGACCG
>JAQGAP010001271.1:0-21406 GCA_034697805.1 Orchesella bifasciata | reverse complement strand
AACCAAAAAGGTAGATTCGCATCTAGTAAAATTCGAGGAATGGCGTAAGCAAAAGCTGCTAGTGAAAAGGCAAGGTCCGGTGAAAGGAGTCCACAGAGACCACCTTAGAGCTCAACCATGCATACATAAATATCACACAAGATAGGTAAAAGGTAAGTAATAATTATGTACCTACGTTGTGTAAATGGTTGCTCACGCTGTTGTGTGAGTGTTGTACAGGTTGCTCTCCTGCTCATCTCCCGTTTTTATTGTGCAACAAACTTTATTCAGAGGAACACACGCCATTTTATTTAGATTGCTTTCATCAGCTTCCTACACACAATCTCTCTCTCTCCGTTTCCTCATGACTTTTTCCTCTCTCTGTTGACCTATCCTTATGAAATGGAATGGCTTTAAGGTAAACAACCTCCGTATTTGTTCAACGGATACATGTTTATATGTATACAAGAAGCAGTTTCAAGCTGACCCACATTTTCTTGATGAAAACTGAGCGAGTGAACAACAAAGATACATAATCGTGTCAAGAAATGGAGTTGGTGAGAGTGGAGAAGGAAAAAAAATTACATTTGGGGTAATAGCGAGTGTGTGTACAATATATTTTGGAGATATACTAAAGTATGACTATATGAAGACGTTTGTACTTACACCACATTTCTTTCTTTCGCTCTCTCTCTCTCGTGATTCATTTCTCAAAGGGAGAAACGGGGTTGTGCTTTGGTGCTACCGCTAATCTGAAAAGCCCAGACGGGCTCTTATTTTCAAGGGCTTATTTTGCCTGGTGGGCTTGATAATAAAATGTTACGTCTGGAAAAAGTTATGGCATCACTTTTCATTCTTCTTCGTCTACTTCCTCCTCTCTTGACTCTGCTCTCCGGCAGCTCACAAGAATGGAAGGGGAGCCATTCCTTTTGTAAAAAAAAGGTAGGTAAACACGACAAGTAGTGTGTACTTACGCCGTTTCCGAGAGTGAGTGCCGAATTTAAAGGGATTCCTCCTTAAGAATTATAAATGCCTCTTGTGTGCTCCACCAACTTTTTATTGAAGGTCATAAGCAATCAAAGCAAACGGGGAAATGTAAAGGGCTTCTGTCAGTCAGCATATGAAATCACACGAGTTCCTCCGTCCAGAATACAAAACGAAAGGGAAGGAAGGAAATGGTGTGGTCATGAAACTTTTTGGGTTGGTCGAGTTTCCCAGGATAACAAGAAGGGACTGTGTATAGGGAAGAAATATGACATGGTTCCCATTTATCAACGCTATCTGCAACTGGACAACCAGGCAAAAAAGGTGAAGCTAAATTAGGTCCCATTTTTTAAAGTGTTACTTTGCACTTTCTATTCCCATCATAATATTTCCGTAATTGGGCTCCGGTCCGTATGCCTCGGGAAGCTGCTCTGCTCCTGCTCAAGCTGATTACGCGAGGAGAAAGTACATGAAAGGGATAATCAGGGAATGAAATGGGCTGTATATTTTACATAAGCTTCATTGAAATCCCAGGGATATGGTGCTGCTGACCGCTACGACATTATTCCCATCCAAAATAAATGCTACCACAACGGATTCAAAGAACAAGTTTAGGTGTCCTCTCCCGTTTACGAGCAATGAACGTGAACATATAGCAGCAGCTTTTGCAGAGATGTCAGCCGCTATTTTTGTATATCTCCACAGACACAGACAGAGGAGACAAGATGAGCCAAGTGAAAGTTGTAAGTCACGGACAAGCCGACATCCTTGGGGAAACATGTGGGTTGTTGGCACTCGCGTTTTCCCAACAAAAAATATTGTACGACGCTAACTAAAAAACTGGGATCTATAATACTGGGTTAAGCTTATAGTTAACTTTCGTTAGTATTACACATGTTGAATGAAACGGCAGGGGGTATGGACAGAGAGAAATGGAGGAAGTAGGAAATAACAATAACGACGGGCCTTTGCTTGTTGGGTTGTGAGCAAAATTCTCTGTTTGCGGCTACCTGTTTTATGCCTTCCTCTGTTTTCTCATAATTTTCAATTCGCAACACATTGCAAAAACCTCATGTAAATTTTTGTACATTATGTAGCTGGCTGAGAGCTTGTGATTATATGTAATTTTGTTTGGGAATGGTTTGTGTCCAATGAAGTAAAATAGAAATTTCGGATTCAACTCCTCCTTTCTCCTGAGTGGGTGGCCAAAAAGTGTGGCTCCTGATATCTCCTCAAATTCCATTAGATTTTGGGGCGTAGTGAACCATGAATGAAAATTAAAGTTTATGGTTTTTAATAATAAGGCACCATAATCGTAAGCCATATATAGGGAACCATCCTGTGTGTGAAGATATACGGCTCATTTTTTCATGGTCAATCGAACATGAAATAGTTTTTGGCCTGAAACGATACACTTTTCTCCGAAATTGTCTGATTGATGGGAATAATTGTTATTACGAGGGAATGAAAGGGATACATTATGACATGTGCTGTATATGCACACCCGCGTTATGGCATATTGCCTCATAAATGGGTTGACTTGATTTTCTGCTCCACTTTCTACTACTTCCGTTTTCCTTGAAATGGGGTTGGTTGGGCTGTTGTGAAAGTCTAGCGTTTGCAAGTTTTTAAGACATGAATATTAGAAGAAGTAAAGAGATAGGTATATACACACATATTATGATGATGATGCAACCCACAAAAGCCACAGGACTGAGTGAAAGGAAGAGTAGAACAGGAGAAGCCACAAATCCTATACCTATTTAGATATTTATTGTGAAAATGAAAACACAGCACACCTAACCCGCTCCCATGTTTTCCCTTAATGTTTTATGCATTTTGTTTGCATTTGTTTTAGCTATTGCATTTTCTTTCTCTGCTTTCTATTATTAGAAACTGTTTCTCTGTAGCTAGCACGTAATAATTTTTTTTTACAAAACATATTTCTCCCGTTGGAGATGAAACTGAAGCCGGTGTTTGCCATATGGATCATAACTACTTTCGAGAGAAACTTCTTCCAAATGCAAAATTATAAAAGGAAACCTGTCTCGAGAACTTTTCGCTTATGCTTTCACTTTTGCGGTTTGAGCCTCTGGAGCAATAACGGGGAACGAGTATGATAGTTTCTTAGACAAAAACAAATAAAATAACCAACCAGAATGCTAATTCCAAAGTTGTGTTTCGTAAAAAAAAAAGTCTGAAGCCAAAGCCAGACGAGACGATACATATTTTCAAAATGTGAATGGTGAACAAACAATTTAAAAGCCGATATTTATTTTTACTAAATGCGTTTTAATGTAATAAACTCTAATAATAAATTCATCTTGGATTGATGGGAAAGAATTTTAAAGATGTGTTTGTTCAGCTCAACAAATGTTTCTTTTTAATTTAATCTTTTCCGACCTCACTTTATTTTACACAATGCCAAAAAATTACAGTTAGCACATACATTCAAGATTTTGTTTACAATAAAAATTGTATATGTATTGATAGCTTAATATATACGTAGATAGATACAGTTACTGATGTAAATTTCGAATTAAATTTCATCCTTCCTTTTTTGTATTGATAACTACCTAACAGGCAAATACTTCATATATTGTATATATATATGTTTATATAGCTCTAAAAATTGTTACATAATATTTAGCTTCTTACCAAATTACACAACAATCTTTCTTCATTTTATTCCCTATTTGTTTAAAACAAGTTCTTACTTCATTTATAATATACTGAAGGAAATGCAATAACTATTACTACAGACACAATTTAATTCTACGAGTGAAAGGAAAACTTGCTTAATTAAAGGTTTTGACACATTTTTTACCTCACAATCATCAGCAGTACGCTACTAAAGTACCTTGCCTAAGATTACTCCTAGTTTAGTTTGTATTACATTTTAAATATAGTACTCAGCAATCTTGTACACTTGTAAATTTCTATCATTTTTTTTGCATGCAAACCACATGCGAGTCCTGGCTCTCACAAATATTAGCATACCACAAAGTTCATACTTCCATAATTACTCCTATAATAGTTATCATTATGCATCGCCGTTTAAAATTGAAAAATTGCACACCTTTCCTCTGCTCATTCATACCGATTTGTATGCTAGTTGAAAGCATAAATATTATCAGCACTACCTGTTACTACTTACTTAAAATTATGCTATATATAGATATACGAATACTTTAATATTTACATCTATGTACAAATTTACCTACGCGATGATGGATTCTTCTTGTTTCTCGTAGATCACACCCTGTTACCACGTTTTAAACAGACTATATAGTCTATGCAACTACCCATAAATATATAATGTATACACATCAACAACTTGCTTAATTTGCTACCATCAACCATTAATTTAATACGTATGTTTTATGTACAACGCTCTCCTTCCCTTTGTCCATTAGGAATTCGATCGAGATTTCTAATACAACACGGTTTTACGCAATGCAGTCCCACACTTCCTATAATACTGGAAGCATGGAGAGCAGATCGTGATGATGACTATAAAAAGAAGAGTACGAGATCTGAACACGGAAAGCATCTCTAATCTTGTTGAGACCATCTTAGTGAAAATATTATATAGATTTTAAGTGGTAGAATTATATATAGGTCTAGTTTAAGATCCGTACATTTAATAGCAAATATATGAAATAATTTCTCTTATCATTTATGTTACAGTTTCACGGCGGGCGTGATGCTCATATTCCCTCTACAAATATTATTCATTTAGCACATTTCGCTCGCGATATTGGATATTAATACGTTTATCTTAGAAAAAAGAAGGGAACAAATCACACAAGTGCAGCAACCCAACGTCTGCTGCTGAGGAGGGAGGTCTTGGCCTAGCTTGGCTCTCCGCGATGAGATGAGATAAATATACACATGGGAGCGGAAAGTGAGAGCCAGTTTTTGGGGAAAGGAAAGAAAGACGGAGCAGCAGACATTTTCACTCTTTCATAACAAACAGCAAATATGATTTATTACCTCAATATTTACTAAAAATGGGAGAGAGAAAGAGAGAAAATGAGTAGTCTTTAGTGTACGTTTAGCACAACTCTTCCCTATCGTATAAATATAAATAGAGCTAGAAAGTAGTTAAGATGGGATGGGGATCACTTTCCCCAGGATAGGAATCTCCTTTTACACAACACTCACTAATTACTAAAAGAGGATATTAAGTAAGTATGAATGTTTCTGTATAAGATCAAGACCTGGCTCGCTCGTTCGTGCTAAAAAATTTAGTACAACTTTTATACAAATATGTTCATATAAAAACTAGACTCGTATGTATTATTATTATCAAGGAGATATATAATAGCCTTCCATAATATTTGACTTTTTGTATATAAACAACTTTTTCTCTCTCTCTCTTTTTCTAAACCTACAAGAATTTCTGGAAGTGATGGGGAAATGAAAAAGGAGCGAGAAAGAGAGAGAGAGAGAGAGGATCGAGTTGTTAGCTAATTAGTTTAGTAAATCTTGATTATGCGCTCTTGCCCTTTCCACCACTTCTTCAGATTTGCTCTCATTTCCTTTACATGGAACGAAACGAACTTGTTACTTTATAGCCTAGTTCATGTGCTCAGTGAAAGTATTATATAAATATCAACAAAAACAATCTATACACATCATTTCAAGCGTCCTAATTTCACCCATTTAGAAGAACCCATATGTGCATACCTTTCTGGAGAAATAATATTGGAGATAGTTGAGATACTTGGTATTCTAGAAAGTCGGGTCATATCTTGATCATTATCATCATCGTCATGCTTATCCGCGCTTCCCTTCGTGTTTAGATTTTAGAAACACAAAAATGAGAAAATTCTTTTTGTAGGGCAGACTAGACGCAAAGCATCTTCAATTTCGCATCCAAGAACCATCCTCTTTTGCTAACCGAGAAGGCAGTGAGGATGGAACAGGAGAGAAATTAAAAAAAAATTCGTAGAAGAAAATAATTAAGAGGAAGAAAGTGTGGAATCAAAGGCTTTTTTATTCATCGTCTCGTTCTCGTCTATTCCAAGAATATAGCTGGATGCATCTGCATATTTGGCTGGTATGCTTTTTATCTTGTAATTAATTAATAAATCTCTCAATGCTCCTCATTCTGTATACTTAAAGGAGTCTATATGAGTATTTGTTTGTTCTCCGTATTACATTTTATAATGACGCAAAAGATATAGGCATGCACTTGAGACTTGTTAATTTAATAAGAAACAAACTCGTGCTTTCTCCATAAAAAGCTTTTCCACTTAAAAATATAAGAGAAAACGATTACAAATTGGAAGATTGTTAAGTTTTCTTCCTGCGAAGGGATGAGAAATGTCAAAATGTGTTGAATTCAGGTGGCGCGGAGGGGGGTCTACATGTCTTTGCTTTTGTTTGCACAACAATTTGAGATGGTTTAAACGAACCGGAACACACTCAATGTATCGTGACTCCGTAAGTGTCCACGTGAAGAGCATTAGTATCTTTTAATGGGAAACTTTGTTGAAAAACACAAATATTAGTAGTTTTCATTCCCAAACTGGAAACTGACACGAAAAGTTGTGTAAAGGTAAAGGAAGGTCGAAGGGCTGATTGCAAAACGTGTTTTTTAGAGACAACATAATTGGCTGCGAAAACATTTTTGAGTGAACCGAAGAAACACGTGATGCAACATAATTGGAGTTATGCAAATAGTAATTTACGTAATGATCAGAAGATACCTGTACTTTCATAATATGTTTTTTGAGCTCTGGCTGAATGTAACTTAAAAATAAAATAAAAATTTCCATTTCAACCGAGATCAACTACTAAACATCCATCCATAACTACATATTATAGAATACATGTTCGTGTTACATAAAAAATTGAGTATTTTGTCATCCTCGGCTAAGCTTAAACTTATGTTTGCATACATCAAAAATACAAACAACACAACGCTGCAATTCGAGACACGGGAAATGCAATTGTAACAGGATAATCCTCCTCCTTTTTATCTTAAGTCGGGTTTACTCCCTTTATGTAAAAAAAACCTGAAGGATTTTGAAAGAATGGTAGCGGTAGTGGCTTCTGTTAATGAGGTGTGCGACAACGAAAGTAGAAGCAAATGTTTTTCTCCAATTTCTTCTGAGGAAGCCCCATGTTGCTTCAATATTATTATTATCAAGTGGCCCTGAACAACTTTTGGCTTTGACCTTATTTCCTGGAGCAGAGCTCGACACAAGATGAAATTATAGAGAGGAGAAGGAAAAAGTTTAAAAAATACGACTGACTAGAACAAGCTCTCCTTCCCCATGATTTACGACACAAGCGAGTAGAAGGCTAAGTCAGATTGTGTGCAACGTAATGCAAATGAAATAATTCAATTCAATAGCTTCCTGAAAAAAGGGGGTTTCTTCCATCTATATAACCATTCACTCCAAACCCATAATATTGTTTTTTCTAGTTGATAAATGAATTTTGAGAAAATGGAACACTCTTTTCAACACATCTTGTTTAAGAAAGGTTTTTTTGTTGACAAAAAATCTATTGATTTTATCACCATTATTTCTCCCAGAAAACAAGACAAGAAAACTGGATTGAACCGGAGTGGACCAAATTTTCTATTCCGCTGTGATTCCCAGTAAAACTAATTTCACCGGGGAAGGGAAATTCTGCTGTAAAAAAACGAAAAAGTACATACTCCCATCATTTGATGAACAATAATGGGATGGGAAAACAAGCAAGAGCTTTGGGATATTTCCAATGTGAAACGAAATGAGTTTCAAATAATAGGCAAACACTCGCACTCACAGACATACACTTTTCATCAATCACCCACTTAGTTTCTCTTTCCCAATATAAATTAGATTCATTTTCTTATCCTCCTCTCCCAACATTACATTAAAAGACTCTAACTCATAATGGTTGTGTTGTGTAAGAGAGAGATGATTATTGTTCGAAAGGAAAGCAAAGTTGGGTTTGCTTATAAATGCGTTGGTATTAGGTAGTAGTATACTTTATACATTTTTGCCGGATTTAGAAAAGAGTCTTGGCTTTAGCGAGAGAAAAATTAGTTTTTGTACACGAATCTCATCATCGGTAACTTTTTGACAGCTACTTTTATATTTACATAATTTTTATATCAAGCTTAAATTTATAAGGGACTAGGACTAGATATTTGCATCTGTTCTCCGCATTCAACCTTATCTAAACGAAACTATTTCCCATTTTCCCAAAATGCGTAGGTAGGTTGTAGGTATTTATTTCCTATTTACATTATGCCAATTTCTTCGTAATCACAGGAGCACCAACAAGTTTCCTCTTTCTCACCCCGTTTTGAAAATTGCATTGTTGAAAAAATGTTTTGTTTTTCAGTCTCTCATCGTACACCATAAAAATGGAACTGCGCCCAAAGCTGCACACTTTATTTTTTAGATACTATTTTTATTCGATTAGAAAAAGCTACCCTTGAAACATTCACCTGAGAACCAAACTACCTTCTTGGTGCTGAACTGCTTTCGTGCGGGAGTGATTTGTGGATTGTGTGAGCTCGTAAGTTGTCGACTCTGATTCTACCTGGTTAACAACAAAAGGGTGACGTGGATAATGGTGCTGATTATGATTATATTGATGATGATGACGGTGGGCGGTGGGATGATGACTTTTACTTTTGTTAATGTGGCTTCTCATGCTCTCCTCCTCTTTGTCGTCATCATCACAATGGGCTCGTGCTGACTGGAGGAGGTGATGATGATTATGGTCTACATTCCGAGAGAGGAACCGGAGATAAAAGGTTTGAAGTGTGAGACTGAGGAGGAACGAGAGGACCCAGAGTGGGGGGCATGGTACACAGGTTGTGGAGTGGCTTCCGTGTTGCATCGCGGCTGGATTCTCTCCTACAATAAAACATAATAAAATACAAACATTAGTTTTGTCGCTAATACACTGCTCTACTTTCAAAAATTGCAGTGGATTGGATTACACGACACTTTTATGTGTGCAGAAAATGCAGCAATGACCTCAAAATGTTTGGTGATGAAATATGCCCCTTTTTAAGGATGGATCACTGGATGCATTTTATTTAGGCATAATGCCCTCGTGTCAAACTCTCAACTCGAGTAAATTAGAGAAGAGGGGAGCACAGATGATAGGACAAACAAAATGAAATGAGAATTGGCATGGATCTATCTCTCCTGCTAATTTGCTTTATGTGCTTAGTGCCTTTGCATCTCTGTTCAGGTCTGAGTTGCACCGGGGATACGCGTGTATCTGCTCAAAGGAAATGAAACGAAGAGAAACTGTGTAATGATAAAGGAGCCAAAGTTTTTGGAGCAATGTTTCCCTTTCATTTCAGGTCTGATCCTGTGTGTGATTTTGATTATTAGATACAGTTGAGTTGTCATAATTAGTAGCGACAGAGTGGTGGTGTAAGCTCTAATGAATATGTAGAGGGAAAAGGACAAGAACAAAGTAGTGTGTCATCCTGGCCGTGTGTGGGAAGAACTCACTGATTTCCCTTCTTGTACAATCCTCATTGGTATATCTACTGCTCCCACTGCTCATTACGAACCATATAATCATTGTGAGTTTTTCTTTTTCCAAGAATTGGAAGCGCATTATATACTTCATTGTGCCACCTATGATTCCAGAAATATTACTTATGTTTAGCCCATTTCTCAATCGGATTTTAACTTTCCATTGGAATCAGCCCGTATGACATCTTTTGGATATACTTTCTCTTTCATCCAAATTGGAACTTGTTTGTGGCTTCCACTTAAAGTTACAACAGACTTTGTAGTGAGTGTTGTTAGGTAATAAGAAATTGCGCAGGTAGTGCTCACTCTTCCAAGTTGTGGCGTAATTAACGCAACTTTTCTCAACTATTTTAAACTGAAAACAGCAAGGTTTCCTTTTTCTCCCAACATTTTCACAATGGGTTTGGGGTGGAAACGGGAGTGGGTGAGTTGCTGAGTATGATGATGACGACATGATACCACAATCAAATGTTTTCTACGTAATTAATTAAATGGGACAAGGAAAACTTTTGCTAGGGTCGTGTCGCTTGTTTCCCTATTCCACTTCATAACGCCATATAAGTGCAGCCAAGCGTGCGAAACGTTACAGATCTATTATCACAGAAGTACATCTTGGCAATGCAGCCTTAAAATACCAAAAAAACATGAAATATGAAATCGTCATTACCACACCACCACACTACACATATCATCGCCTAATCACCAAATCAAATTTCACTTTTGTCACCGGAACCACCTAACAAAAGCACAAAGAACAAAGGAAATCCTCTCACGTTGCTACCACTTTACATTTGAACTTATTGTTTTGAGTAGCTTTCTCTTGTGAGATTTCGTAGCAAGGAATGGGAAACTTATAATACAGTTACGGTCGCCCACGACCTTTCCTAAGAAATATGTAAGGGAATTTTAATTTTTAATTAGATCTAGACATAATTTGACAGCGAGATAAACAGGAGCATGAAATTAGTTTGGCTTGAAGTAGCAAGCAACACTAAAAGTGTTGTAAACTGCATAAAAATTCAGTTATGGTGAAAACTTTCCTCTGCACTTTTTTTGCTTGAAGGCAGAAATTTAATGAGCTCGTTTGTAAATTAGCTGATAGCTTTAAAACTCAACTTTTCCTGCACATCATGCAAATAATTCACCCCAAGAGAAAGTGACATTGTAAAATGTCCCAGAGATATTGTGCATTAAAAAATACTTTAAAGCTTTAGTTTGGAAAAGACAAGTAAAATGATGTATCCGCTTGTTTTAAAAAATTGAAAACTATATTCTCTTGTTTTCTCTGCTTTCTCTTTTCTACGAGGAATGAATCTATATATGGTTTTGTTCTGACGAAGAATAAGCACACTGGTAAAAAAGAGGCGACTGCAGAAAATATTCAGAATGAAAAAATGGGCAGTAATAATATGAGGTGGAATGTGAAGGGAAATGGAGTGAAAGGAAGTGGATTCCTCCGTTGGGAACGGGAGTCGCTTCTCCACTGCCTCTGTCCATCCAGCTCATGTTACAAAATATTTCTTTTATTTTTTGTTTTTATAAGGTGCAAAGGACTCTAGTAAACTTTTAGTTTCAGCTTGCTCTCAACTTCCCTATTATTTTAGGCGTATCGGATTTTGTAAACCGTGATATTTATTATAAAGTATATAGTGTCACCCCAAAGTTGGTTGTTCTAACCGTTTTCGCCCACGTGAGTCCACACTACACTCTCCTCTTGTCATGTTCATTTTTTACTAGCTCCGTATCCAAAATAAAACATTCAAATGAAGCAGAAATTTTTTTTTTCTGCCCAAGTTGAACAAGCGGAAGTGACGGGAAAAGACAGGAACAAATTTTTCAAAAGCCCTAAAACTATAAGCGAAAACTGTGCGTTTCACTGAGCTCAGCTTTTTTGTACTCTCTTCCCTTTTTTGGTGACAGGATCAGTTCACTATTTTTACAAACAGTTATGGATGTATATCCGTGCGGATATTTATACGAAGGAATCCCCGACTACAAAAAATGGTAAGTTTTTAGGTGAATAGTCCCTTGTTTCTTTAAATCTGACATTGTCGTTCCGTTTTTCCTTTCTTGCTCACTTAACTTTCCTTTTTTATTCGGAGAAGAAAGGGGAGAAAAAACTCATTCTAAATCTGCATGGATGCTCGCTCATCCATTCATATGGGGAGATATGTAGCCTAAATATAGTTTTATGTGTTTACAAAGTTTTTGGAGGAAGAGAGCCACATGACACCAAAGAAAGTCCGACCATATATTCCACGACTTATGCATGATGATCATGATGATATATCTGTATTTTCTGGTCCGGCAGCGGTAGAGGACAAAAACTGTTTTCGCTAAGGCTCTTGTTATGAACGGGAGAGAAGGCCATTCTTTATTTTTCACGTCGAAGGAGACTTTTCCTCGCAGTATATTTTTATCGTCGGGACAGGTCTCTTTTTTAAAAAGATTTTAGCCTGCTTTTTTCCCTTTCATTCCTCTCCTGAAAAAGGAGTAGGAGGAGGAGTGATAATAATAATATAAAGGATGCCAGTTTGAATCACCATTTCTCAATTGCTCCGTTTCCTCACTTTCTTATTCCTTCTCTAATTCTACCTTTTGGAGGGAGAGGCAAAGGCAAAATGACAAAGACCCTTTTTCTTCTCTCTCTCTCTACTCCCTGTTACGCATTCAAAAATCCATTTCTGGCTCGGATTTCTTCTCATTTCACTCCACATCCATTCCCTGTCTCATTTTGATTTTAGCACAATTTGGCAGGATTCCTGGGTGTAGTTGAACCTTAATGTCGTGACACGGCACGACATCAAACAAGACGAGAGTCGATGTAGCAGCAGCACTCTCACACACGAACACGCTTTCCCTCCCCGAGTCACCCACAATGAATGAATAGGATTGTTGGAAATTGAAGGAGAGGAGAATTGGTGGAGACATTTGCAATTTCGCTCATTCAACTGAAACCAATGCTTCTCCCTCCCAATCTCCAATATATTTAATCCTACCCAGTTTTTCGCAGCACTCCTGACTTACATTCGCGACTCCTATTATTCTTCTTAAGTGAAATGCTCTCCCTCTCGTTTTTTATTGTGGTTTGGTTGTGTGCGGCGGAGAAAGGTGCATTCAAGACATAAAATGGAGTGAGAGCTGCATCCTAGTCATCATCATCATCAGCAAGATCGTCGTTTCATCTCTTTGCTAACTTTTTGTGCTGTTGAGAGATGCATGCGATGATGTTGGGGAGAAAAATGTAGGAAATTAAATGGAGCAGAAAGTGAAAGCCATTAGATGTATATGTGTGACTTGTACATGTTTTTTGCTTTAATAAGTAAAGAACAGCATGTGTGTTTGTCTGGTGTGGTATGTATGGTGTTGCTGCAGCACAACAGACGATAATTTAGCATTGCCCTATATAATTTATATGAGATGGTGGATCCTGCTCTAGCATGATAAGGAAATAACGCTATTTTGTGCAGAACGCAATTTAAGCTGTCCAACAGTATATCGGAGTAAACCATTTTCACTTCCCATTCTCCCACCAGCTTGGATGTGCTGTTGGCTATGAATATCTGGTTGGGTGAGCAGCACTCTGAGGAGACTAGTTGCCAGATGAGTGTATTGAAAACAACATTCGCCATTTTCAGCATCACACTTTAATGCTCGCCTTGCTCACAAGAAGACGGGATTGATTTCCAGCGAAAGATGGGAAAGTGGTTGGCTTCTGCTCATCTCACAATTTCATTACAGGATGGGATACAAACCAACCAAGCTAATATTGGTTTTCTTACGATTTTCTTACGATTTTCTTCGTGGAATTCACACATTTTGCTTATAGCTTTCTAAGAAATAATACCCGAATCTGAGTTGTACTGTCTTCTGCACTTATAGCTTTATTTAATTACACCATTCCAGTAATTTATAATTATTTCATTTTGCTTTCTTCAGTTGACTTATCAAGTTTTTGATGTGACAAACTTTTCACTTCCAGATAGTGACGAAAGTTAATTGCTCGAAATACCCTCATTAGCTAATTATAGCACATGAAACGAATTGTATAATAACATGACGTCGAATCCCTATTCAAGTTCCATTTAATCAAAATGTATTAAGAGCAAAATAATTTGCCAAATTTAGAGTGCTTGCAATTTTCGGTAATTGCAATAAAATGGCAAAACTGTCAAACTGATTATTCCTTTAAGAGTAATTAAAACCGGTAATTGAGTGTTCACGAAATTTTCAACGACTGTATAGGTGTAGGAACAGGAACTAAGCAGAACAGAATATTATTATGTACTTCATGTATTTATAACATTTATTTCAAAACTGCTTTCACCAATTCACCCATCTAAAAATAGATTATTCTGCTTGTATTTAATACTTTCCTGCAGGATATCCTTCAAGTTTCTTTATAAAAAGACGACAAATGGCTGGAGGCAGGTCAATTTTAGACAGCGAAAGAAACCTACACAGGAAATTCTGGGAAACAATTATTTTGAGACATATCCGAGTTATGAATTGTTTAGAATGACGTTTAAAAGTATGAAAGTATTTTTGCCGTGTCTTTACATGCTAAAATAACAGCAGATAACGGAGGAAGAGCCGGCGGTGTTGACATACGTACAGTTATATAAACATTTCGAGGACTCCAGTAGCATCTTTTTCTCAGATTTTATTCTGTTTCATTATATATTCGTCCTTTGGCTGAGTAATATTTCGTTATTTTTAATCGTGCTTATAAAAGACGGGTATGTACATTCAACATCACAATGTTTAGAACGTAACTATTTACTTAAAACATGTTTTAGGTAAAACGGATACATGAGATGCATCCATTTTCCATTTTTATTAAAAATTTAAAGCGCTGTTTTCTCTCTTATATTTAATCTAGCTGGTCTTTGCTGAACTTTTATTTCACGTATGCAAACACAGAATGAACTAGTTTACAATTACTGTACATTTGCATTACAATACCAATGTACATACCATCATAGATCTCCATTATTAAACTATTGTGATTGTGAGCTTTTAGCTTAAATGAATGATAAAAGGTAGCCAAAAACAATATTCCAATTTTGACTGGAATCAACTCAAAAGGGGAGTTCAACTAACATGTTTTATAAGTAAAAAGGATGTCGAAATTTGCATTCAGAGTATCACCATTACCGTTTTCATTTTACGACGTAGTATCTTCGTGTTATTCAGTTCTAAGCTAATTAGAACCTTTATTAATGGACACTAACAGTGTATAGGTATCACATTACGCTGCGCATTATCACAGGTGACAGGTAAGAAGAAGAACATGCCTCATCCCATTTTCTTGATAAAAGATGTGATAAATTTCAAGCATATATAATTTAAGTTTTTATGAAAGCTTATTCAAGGCGAAACTTTTTTTTTTGCAAAGGTACACGCCATGTCAGTCGAACAGACTTTATTCAGAATCCAGAATGCGGGTTTCACTGTTAACTGCCATGTCATGATGGAATGCCAAAACGGTGAAACAGAAAACAGTCGAGGAAAAAGTCAGCCGAAAATTTAACCTCCCTTGCCACAACTATTGACATTGACAGTTATATATACAATCTATAAGTACTTTTATAGCACTGCCCGACTTACTTTTTTCTGATGATTCCCAAATTCAAATATGGTTATCTACTCTAGTTTATACACAAATGCGTTTATTATACCTAACAAAAACTTGTTTGAGTCTGGAGTAAGTTGAGGAATTCCAAGTAGGGCAACTCGTTAAAAAGTTTATAGTTTTTGCATCTCCAAAAAAACCTTGTACGCTTTATCTGCTTGATGGTCACACATCACCAACCAGACCTTAGACAAACTAGTTAGATTCCATTCATCCATTTTAATGTATGCAAAAAAAATGAATTAAAAACAGACTTTCACAAAAAGTTTAATGATAACATGGTACAAAGGATGCATTCTGGGAAGACGTATGCTAATTTGTAGTTTTGGCTATGCGCATCATTTTTCATATAAACTGCAATTTTTCCCCTATTTTCATTCCGACTTTGAATGAAAGATCTGCTGCTCCCCATCCCCGTTTAAATTACAGTCATATAGAAAAAGTTGGTGTGTCCTTCATATTCATCTCGTTTGTGCTTCCATTTGAAGAAATCATTGGGGAACTTTAAAATGCAATTTCGCAGTCCATGGGCAGAGCTCTTTCTCCATAGTTGACCGTCAGAATTTTATGCAGGTTGATGTTAATAATATTGAGATGTAGGGACGTCAACAGGGAAATGAAGCTGTTTTTTAACATGAGCGAGGAGCAAGAAAGTTTTTGAAAAGTGGGCAAATTGCATTCGAATGAATATGCAGTGAATACGAATTAGGTGAGGTGGAACAAGTTTCAGCCGACTCAACGAAATGGCTCCGAGTTCCTATTTAGTCATGCCATCAAGGAGCCTTGTCCCAGTTTAAATAAAAACATTTGGATCCTTTTCTCTTTCGGTTCCAAGGTGAGGCCTTCGGGAATCCAATGTTTATTCTGATGTTTCGCCAAAAAAAAGTTTTGTAAATACATTATCAAGTTTCGGGATTCGACTAACCGTTGATAATGTGGACAAAGATGCTTGCTGGCTGAGCGTTGCTCGGAACGCATGTGTAGTTTCCGGAATCGGTCTTCTGCACATTGTGGATGACCAGCATGCTCGAGGTTTTGGAGTGGGTCACGTTTATGTGACGACTTGGGTCGTAGTTTATCATTCGGAGACCCTGCAACAAAAAAATGGGGAGTAAGAAACACGTAGTCATATCCACACATTAAACTCACATTCACTTTCCTTCTCAAATTGCACTCCTCACAATAATCATCATAGCATGCGCCATTATTATGAGCAATAAATGTGGTTCACAAGTACACCATTCATTTCCCATTGTGCTCTCCCAATTCTCTTCACTATCTTCCTATTTGTCCTAGCCTAATGTCCCAATTCCCAGGTCAGCCGTTATCTTTTTATTTAGGCATTAGCGCACATGATATTCCCAGCTTCCTCGTCATAACTTGACTCCAATCTTGGACACAGACCTTATAAATAATATGTTCATAAAGTCTTGCCTTTAAAAATGGAGAGCGGCAATAATAGAAAAATTCATTTATTTCTTTCTCCCTCATTCCCTTTCCTAATGGTCTACATTCAAACTGGAGAAATGGAGAATCCTGAGGTTTTTTTCAAGAATAGGAAATAATATGTATTCATAATATAAATCCATTTGTGTTCTGAATGCTCAATTGTTCAAAACAAAAATGCTTATTTGCAATTCGTCCTTTCTTCATATTTAAGTTTTTTTTTCTCCTTTAGATTTGATTCAAGAGGTATACTTTTCTCTTTGAGTTTTCTCAAGCCGATTGCGCAATATGAAGGAAATGAGGAAGCGCGTAATGAATAGGGGACAGAAAAAGAAGTATTAAGACCATATATCTTTATTAAGCACTTTTTTATCATTGCTTTGCATTGAATTCGTTAGCCCTTGGAGGAAGGGTGAGAGCCGTCGCAATAAATTGTCAGTATTGTCTTAACTAATTTATTGGCAAGAAAATAAATTCCAAAACTAAATTTCCTCTCCCTTTTAAAAGTTAGTTTGATGTCTATATCCCACCTAATTCAGTACGTAAGGAAGCCTCAGGATTTTTCGTCTTTGTTCACGTTTTATCCTCATCGTCGCTTCCCTGAATTCTTAATCAAGTCATGTGAAACGGGAAAGGAGAGAAAGTTTTCCCTTACTTTTTATCCAACTCTCAGCCATTTGTTTACTGTTTATTCACACATCTCTATTCATCGCTGTCCATTGTTAAAGGGAGGAACATTCCATCACGATGTTGCAATATTTTCTTGCAGTTGCATAACATCTTAACTTAACTACACATTCTTCCCAAAAGATTAGGCTCCAATGGGAACTTTCCACATGGTGCAATTTGCTCGTTTCATTTTGCAAGAAGGGAAATTTGTTGGAGAGAACGGAGAGGTGGGTCACCAGTTGCAGTTAATATGTATGGACGGGGGAAAGAGGACGGTGTACATGCATAATTTAACGAGGAACAAGTGAGCATGCATGCAGACATGCATGAGTCTCTTTATTGCTCCACTTTTTACTTTACTCCTTTTCTCCCTTTATTTATGACTTGAGGCAGTACATACACCATTTATATTGAGAGGAGTTGTAGGGCAAGCAGTGCAATGAATAAAAATATGGGAAAAGTAGGAAAAAGTTGAGATGGCGAGGTTTGCTTGAAGTTTGTAGGATATAAAATCCTACTTCCGTCCGTTCTACAAGCAAACCATATATACTTGCATGTAAAAATGGCTTATTTTTGCATGCGTCTGTAACCTAAAGGAATAAAGAGTTATACTTGCCTGATACCAAAATACATACTCGGGCTCCTCAGTGCTATCAATCAGGTCACATCTGAGTTCCATTGAGCTTCCGGCTTTGTAGAATTTCTCAGGTCCTCCAACGATCTTTGCTTGGGCCTCTGCAAAAAAAACAAGAAGAGACAATTGAGAAGGAATCCTTATATCCAGGGCGCTGCTATATAATACCTACGTTTTTTTGTCATGCAATGGACTCAAGGAGAAAGGGACCGACAACAGCCCAAAGACAAAAAAGAAAGAAAAAACAAGAGAGAATTGAGTTAATCTTCCATTGGACAATTTTTCTCTCTGTCCTTTTGTCCTCCTTCTTTCCCTTTCGGCAACACATAATGGAATGCAATCTGGTAGGTATACAACATGCTACTTTGTGTGATCTTGCTCTCTCGTTTGCTCCAGCTATCTGGGTTCTGAGATTAAGACATGTTTTTAAGTAGTTCCCTTTTTCTGTTGTCTTCATTTCGTTCATTCATTCATTCCTCCTGTCTATCTTCTCCAGAGGAGTAGACAGTAGATGAGAGTGTTTATAAGGCTGCTGTTCAGTGCACACACAACATATATCCTAGTTAAAATATTGTGCGTTCATTTCATTCCCTTCTAGCTCTGCTCCACCCAAACAGGAAAGGATGCGAATGTAATAAGACGAGAGAAAAATCCTCTCGCAGTGTGTCTCAGCTCGTGTTCCACAAGACAGGAAGGAAACAAGTGGAGTCAAGAAATCAAGATGAAAGTGGTATCGATCAATCAACCAGATTAAATGAAATGACTGTACCATTGCACTGTGCAACAATCAATGAATTGAGTGTAGAAATATACCGCACAACTTTTATAGCTCAATGTATTCCCATATATTACGCAATTTGGCTCTTGATTCATGATTGGAATTGCCTAGTGGCCCCACTTCCGCTAAAAGAGGAGTCAATACCCATTTTCTATAGGGATATAGTAGCTAAAGAAGTGAATGAAAGAAAGGGAGATCAAGAGGAGGAAAAAACTGCGAAAAAGATAGATAGTCAATTGAAGTAGGAACAAGAAGACATATTATACATAAATATAAGTAATGGAGGCATTATACATACATTTCTTTTTCCTAAACCTAACATATAATATGACAATGGAATGGAGCGTGTGTGAAATGAGTTGAGACAAGCGGATACAAGTCTTTCCTTCTTTTTTCTGATGATTGTATGACTTTTGCGTGCCTCTGCGTGTGTTCGTACATTCTGTGGTCGGGTTTGGTCGCCTAGTTAGTGGTTCCGTGAAAGCCACAGAAAGAAAGACAAAGTGAGATGATGGATGAGTCAAAGATTTTAAGAGCCTTGTCATCTTGGCCACTTTTCGTGTGACTGATACGCGGACTACCTACTCAAATATAACGAGTATTATAGAACAAAGTATTTATATACTATATAAAAGGATATACGCTTTTGAACATGAAACATTACATCACTCCAACAATTTTTCTCTCTTCGTGCATGTCATTCATGCAAGGGATTTATTGTTTGAAATGGTAATCTCCTGATTGCTCAACCAGCTGTACTTGAGGTAATCATTTGGGTGTACTACTCTATAAGGAAATGAATTCAGCAAAACTTACCAACGAACTCGAGTGTGACAAAAATACTGGAAGGAGGATGAGTTGACACTTGACATTCATAGATGCCCGCATCTCTTGGCTGGACGTATTTGATTTTCAGAGTCCAATCCTGCAATTCACAACAAAAAAAAACATGTTATATAGCTACATTATTACACTCCACTCCGAATTATCTATATTCTTATAATATATATCCATATCCGAGCTAATCAATAACAAATCCATGCATGCACTCTCATTAAAGCGGAGATTGAGAAGGGGAAAAAATTAAGATTTCCCCATCTTGCTCGTCCTCGTCTCCAAATTTCAGATTGAGACATCCTTTGTTTCATCCACAAAGACAAAGGGAACAATGGGGAGTATTGCAGCAGGATTAGAAAAAAACTGGGATGAGGAAAATGGCTGGCTAAAAATTAAGATAGACGAAGAAGAAGAGAGACGTTCTATATAATAGAATGATATGTATATAGAGTTATCCTATATTTATATCCAGGGTAGGAGCTTCGTCTGCTAGCCATTATTGAAATAATAAAGGAATGACAGAGAAAGATTGTTTTTGTGCCCAACCCTCACTTCCAACAAAGGCGAAATGAATGGAGTTCTGCTCCTCTCAACTTTCTCCTTACCATTTCACGTGTATCCATTCCCATTTTCTTTTGATGATGTGTAGTGCTCTCTCTCTGTAGTTACACACTCACTCTCCACTTTAAGGCTGCTACTCTTTCATATCGTAATTTCTGTGCCTGTTCGTCCCTACGTAGATTAGTTACTACTTGCTTTCCTTCCCAAAAAAGGAAAAAACAAGCTCGCAGAGCTTGTCTCTCAGAAAATGAAATGAAAATTTTGTCAACCAAATGGAGTACCTACATACATACATAACTATTTTTGTATACTCTCATTTCACACAACTGGCTAGGTATAATATATGCGACAACAAGATTAATGATTGTCATCCTCATCACATCACTTAATCCTTTGAATCCGAATCCCTCCCAGTCAGCAACAGCAGAAGCAAACTGAGAAAACTGTAATTTTTAGGCTGATAACCCATCCCACTAAAACATTGGGTTATTTTTACAGAGCACAGCATTTTCCAATTTTCTTAATTTTGCCATTTCCAGCTGTCTCACCCAATATTGTAATGAAGATTTGAAGAAGGGAAAAAATGCTAGTGAGTGATGCTTTCTCTTCCTCCTCAAATGGAAACATGTTTCTCTCAAGTGGGTCTTTGAAAGTGAGATGAAGAAGAAGTTTGGAGGAGGAGAGCAAGCATCCTTTAACTCTTCATCATCATCAGAATCTTCTTCATCATCTTCCTAGCACTCCTCCTTTCTTTCCTTGCGTGCTCTCCAAATTTTCAACCTTAACTTTCTGATTCCTTCTCAGCATGCTTGGTTGTTTGCTACTTCCAGTAAAAATGTATTTATCTCAGGTCAAAACACGGGTTCAAGTAGGGAGTGGTATCATGCTGTGTCGCTCACGCAGTGAAGCGAAAACCAGCTACATTAATAAGCGAAGCTTGCAACTTTTTTGTATTTTCTTGTCAAGTAATTAAACTATACTTCAAGGGAAAAGGGCTTTAGCTCACCAAGATGAATGTTCTCACGCGTATTCATCGCAGATTATTTATCAAGTTTGAAAGCAAGAACATGATTGTAACACGGGCGAGTGGAGGCGGAGCAGGTCGTGCAAGACGTGATGATGAGGCGAGGTCATTGTAACAAAAGACGTGACGTGATCTTGCATCAATTGATTGTCTCTCGAGAGATACACGCTCCAATTTTTATTTTTAATGAAAGGATCGCGATCGGATCATCATCTTCGCAAAATCGGCATTTGAAATACACAAGGGTATAGCTTATTCGCATCACACTTTCAAAAACTGGGAGGTTTTGATTTGCATCTTTGTTTTCACAACTGGGAAAAAATTGAGCTTAATTATTTCTCGCTTGCTC
>JAQGAP010001270.1:0-21415 GCA_034697805.1 Orchesella bifasciata | reverse complement strand
GGATTGCCTGAAGAGAAGTGGAGCAAGCAGAGAGCTTCTTTACACAATATAGTTATCATCTTGTGCTAACGTAGCTGATAGATTAAAAACTGAACTACAAATCCTCAATCGTGAGCAGTGAACCTAATAAAAAGAGCTGAAGTTGTGCTGTTGAAATTATAGGGGGAAAGGGACAGTTGTTTGGTTTTTGTGATTAAACCGCTGTCAAAGATAATCAATTCAGATGTGGACACAATGGAGTGGTCTACTGGCTTGGATGAGGATGCAACGGACAGTTCAGAAACACTTGAAGAAAGGTCCATGAAAAATGTAGAGTTGTTCTCATCATCTGCGTTCACAGTAGTAGGGTCGTACTGTCATTACATTTACTATTCTGTTATCGTGTTGTTGTGCGCACTTGGAATATCCTGGTTCAGTGAAAGCAAGAAGGGCAGAAATTCCAATACTGGTCTCCCATCATCACCGTGCTATTACTCTTGTTCTTACGCGCCCAGCAAGAGTGGAACAGCGCCGTCACCTGTGGTATCCTCCACCGTGCTTGGAATATTGGACGGTGGTCATAGTGGAATACAATTCACATGCTCACCAGCCGTCACTTCTGGAGTCTCATCTCGAACACGAGTAGGAACAGTGTTGTTACAACTGAGGCCACAAACGAGTAAGCCCACGTGTGCACTCACTGTTCCATCATCATCATCATCATCGCTCTCAACATCAGCGACATTGGAGTCAGCCTTCTCAAAATTTCAGCAGTTTGACTGGGTTGGTTTGACTCCCAAATCCACACTCCAGGCTCATCACTATATCGATGATAATCCCCAATGTGACATAGAGGAGCGACATAAGCGTTGCTACACCTCCTCATTGACACCGACAAACAATTCCCATTTACCTTGTGTATGTGCTAACCGTTTTCACAATGCGAAGCATACTTTAGACGACGAAAGTGGTGTAAATTGTAATATTTTGATGAAATCTGTAACTCAAAGATTATCTAAAGCTACGACTGATGTAGATGGATACGAGTCTACTGCGCCGAGGAAAACGATGAGAAACGATTGTGCCCTTCTTGAACTACAGCTCAACAACCACAGCAGCCATTGTGACTGGATGAGGATGATGATCAATGTGAGCGTCCTGACAATGATGCCAGTGGCAAGCTACATGATACCCATATCAACGTAGTAGCAACCTCCTAATTTTACTCCAAAATTTTCTCTCAGGAAGGGAGTTTGTGAGTTGAGAAGAGAGGGGTTAACGGGTGTGTGAACATGCCTTGCATATTACCATCATCATCATCATCATCATCAAGATAGCATCTACTCCCAATAACTAAGCATTTTTAATGATGTACAAGTAGCACGATAATAAAACTTGTCATGCTGACATTGATTGCAAATTGCGAAACAAAGACATCGCAAAACGACTCTAGAACACTGACTTTGCCTCCTTGTCAACTAAAGCCAATAAGGGTGAAAAGTTGAGCAGTTAACCAAAACAATTAACTCGAAACGTAGTGAAGTTGTAGGTGATAGAGTTGTTATTGCAAGCAATCGTTTAAAACTGATAGTGCGTGCTAGATCCGTTAAAAATATTTTAGCTCATTGACTCATGTGCATTCAGTTCCCAACTGGATCTCCAATCCCCCCATCCGAGTGAAAGTAACTCTGTACCCAAAAACAACGTGTACCAGCACGTTTCAGAAAGTGAAATAATTATCTTCTCACCATCATCCAGATCCACATTTGACATTATCACCGCTGCTTATCAATCTCTTCTTGCTCTATGCTGCTTTACAAAAAAAAATGTTGACATAACTGCTAGGTGCGCTACTAGCACTTATACTTATACTTGCCCTCCTCATTCTGTTACGACTACCAAAACGCGAAAAAGAGTAGTAACAACAGATCTATGATACGTACTTGATACTTATGTTATGAATATTACGCATACGAAACAAACAGATTATCATCAAGAAGAAGAAGCATCATCGCAACCCGAAAATTTTTTCTCAACATAATCATTCTAGCAAGCCGACTGGATTTCATTACTCAAAAGGGCTCCATTTACTCGCTTCTTCTCGCCAGCCGTTCCCAATTGTGATTACTCATTTTGGATTTGTGAGGTAATTAGGTGTAGGCGAAAGAGGTGTGCTATTATTATTGTTGCACCTTGCAAGAGCGGACCAGTGCACGAAGAACAACTTTGGTGAGGAAAGCGAGGGAGCTGCACTACTACTACTACTGAAGAGAAAGTGATTGGATTGTTGTGCTTGTGCAAGAAGGTGGTGGTGCGTGTGGTGGAGAGCTATTATTGACAAAAGTGTGGAGGAGAGTTGTAAGGTGTGCAGCATAATCCTGGCTATTATGCGTAAGAAGTGTACAAGGGACTTGGACCATGTCCGAAGGGCCCGGTAATGGTGTAAGAGCCGGGTGTTTCTTGTAGCGAGAATGCCGGGAGAGGAAGAAGCCAGAGTGGGATCATCAGCACAACTCGCAACCACAGCTTTGACCACGACGACTACGACGCCTTCAGGAAGTGGAGCAGCCTCTTCTACATCATCTTCATCTGCAACAACGTCATCTTCTGCCGTACCTAAGGTTGCTCTTCCTGTTTTAGCACTACGGGGAAATCCAGCTAGCACAACGACTGGATCAGTACCTAGCCTTACAACAGCAAGTGGAGGGAGCGGAGTGAGTAGTAGCACGCTAGCAACAATTTCCGCACCACCAGCAACAACAATAGCGCCCATTGCTATTGCCAGCTGTCCACCGACGACAGTGAACAACAACTCTGCCACCACCATCAACGCCACTGGTGCTGCCCTTCTCAATCTCAACAGCTCTGGACTTAACAGCGCGGGCACGGTGGACACAACAGTTTTAAACAACAACGCCAACAAAAAGCATCAATCCTTCCAGCCAACTCCACTTGGCGGCACAAGAGTGGTGCCACTCATCCATAGTAATAGCGCAGCAGCAGGGATTTTGAACAACTACAATAACAACAAGCAGCAGCAACATCCTCATCTTCATAACCTCCTTCCACAACAACAACCGCCAGCATTATCCTCACAGTTGAGCTTAAAACCAATAACAAGCACCACGCCGAATGGACACTCATCGTCCCCGTCTTCATTGGCGGACACGAAACGGGATGCAGGGACGTGTAATGGACATGGTGGCTATCACGGCAGCGGTGGGATTGAGGACGACGAGATTGATGAAGCAGGATACAGTTCCAAGCGGGAGCTTCAGCTCCAGTTTGCTGGGATTGACAATGAGACAGTTGACGTGGATGTGGAGGATGAGGAGAACAACTACCACGAGGGTGGCATCGAGAGTGGACCAATGTGCACTGTTGTACCTACCTCAAACAAGAGCAATGGGAACGGAAGTGGTGGAGGAGACAAGTCCAGCCACCCTTCATTCCCAGGAGATGTACCGGGCGGCGGAGGGGGGACAGTGGTGGTGGCGTCATCGGCTGCGGCGGCAGGATCCGCTGCTCCAACGTCCACGACCTCGTCCACCCTGGGTGGCGGAGGAGGTGGGACAGGACCAACGAATAGCCTCGGAGTTGGTGGACAGCTGGTGGGAACGACGACGGGCGGAGGTGGAAGCACGTTGGGAGACGAAGAGGAGGATGAGGAGGAGGAAGACGTGGAGGGTGGCAAGACGGTGGAGTGTACCGAAGTCGTAGTTCCAGATCAGACATTCGCAGAGAAGTGTTTGTTCTATACGACGGCCTTTTTTATTCTGCTGGCCGTGTTTAGCCTATTTGCATTCCTCTTCCTGGTGCCTTTTGTTATAGACCCGGCCTTTACCACCATCTTCATGGAGTTTGATCCCGAGCCGGCCTTTTGCCAGACCGTCTCCCTTGAGCAGAAGGAGGGCTTATCAAACTGCAATTGGACGTCGTGTCGTGAGGGGTGCACGCGTGAGGTGTTCCAGTGTAAACAAATCAAGGTGAATTACCGAAGTGCTGGGAAGGACTTCCAACGCCGACCTAAAAATAATCTTAATAATCTTAATACAATTAATCATGTTAGTAATCATGGCGGAAGTTCCTCCTCACTCGCATCGTCAGATCTACGTCGTAGTGAACACTCTGGGAGCTCATTTAATACCCCTTTACATAACTACAATAATCTTATTAGTCATAGTCTAATTGGTTATGGTGGCGGTGTTGGTGCTGTTGGTGGTGGTGGCGGTGCGATCGCTCCTCTCAATACGTACCATAGTTCAAGTAGTACTGGTGGCTTAGGCAACGTAAGGGACGCCTCTAGTTCTAAACTCTCCAAATCACATTTTAAAAATCTGAACAATTTGAATAATATCCATCACTCATCAAAGTATGCTGTTCATAGCGGAAGTGGTGGCGGCGGCCTTGGTGAGCTCACCTCCGCCATCATTTCCCACAATAGTGCTAGTGTTAGGTCTAGTGGTGTGATGAACTTGAAGCAGAACAAGCACAACAGAATGTCAGGCCAGCAGCGAAGTGCGAACGTGCAGCAAACGCCTATCGAAGAGAAAGAGCCCCAATGGTCTTACATCGGGGCGAAACTCTTTCCTAACGTCAAGGGCTGCGGCTACCCACCGGTCGTCATTTGCTCCGACTTTGTAGACAAGTACGGGAAAGAGGGTACCAACTTCAGTTGCTACTACTCGAAAGTGGACCGTGGGCTTGTAGTCACTACATATGACATGTCCCGTGTTATCATGGATCTCGTCTACTCTATGGCTATACCAATACCAAGCTTCATCATCTCCGTCGTTTACCTTATATTTGCCTACTTTAGGATATACAACACGGAATCATCCTCTTCAACTCACGAGACTGGTGGTGGTGGAAGAGCAGAGCGCCTCAACAGCTCCTCCACCACTACAAACCTCCAGAACCCGGGCAGTGCAAATCGGGGCGGTGGTGGGTCGTCGGCTGATGATCCTGATGCGGAGACCTCCATCTCCGTTGACGACAAGACATGCATCATCCAAAGATCCACTTCCAGAGGCCTCAATGCACTCTCCGATAAGCTACCCAATTCGGGCAAGGGACTCCATGCCCAAGTGATAGAAATGAATGACCTCAATCCACAGCTCAGACACCCCGTCGACGGGGACGTTTTCCTTCCAAAAAGAAATAATAACTGCAACCCACCCCCTCCTCATGAGCGGAATGGACCAACTAATCCCGCCGCCAAAAATAAGGGGTAAGTTTCCATTCTACATTTCCAATTCAAGTACTCTTCAATCTCATCCGCACCTTCATCAATATTATCATGACAATGATTAAAATGTTTTCGAACACTTTCACCCTTTCTTACCACTGTTAAATCTCATGCTACAAATCACAATTTGATAACACTACCACACATTGATGCACATCTCATCCACGTCCATTCACTCTCACACTGACTTTCACTTTGAATACTTTGTGTTCATCAAACCACTGTATTTTACTTGAAAACCAACATTTCTATATAATTATATACAATATATAGCCAGTAGTATTTCAGAAAATAAATCATAGCTTCGTTTTATTATTATTCGTTTCAAAATATCTTGAAAGCTGTATTACTTTTGAACGTCCAATCATATAATATCTACATCTACAACAAGCCACACCACCAAACAAAAGCTTTATTTAATATTGTACACAAAATCACAATAATACTGTTGTGGATTCATTAAATTTATGCTGGTGTATTTTAAAGTGCAAAGATCCTAAAGTATGAATTGCTGCATCCATGGTGTACTTTCACTTGCACTTTCACTGGCTTTCACTTTTCCATTCTTTAATTCTATTCAAGCCATCTTTAATAGCGACAAACGCAAGCGTGCTACGATTAATAATTAATGGAATCATCAGCAGAAAATGGTAAAAACTTATTAGAAAAAACGAGTTGAGTTGACATGTTTCAGAGGTTGTCCTATACATGCACAAAATTGAACACCTGTCAAACTGACATTTTTGTACCAATTATCATTTTTCTCAAGTTTTTTTCTTGGGCATACGTTATGTGTAAATAAACTTATTCCTAAAATTTTCTGTCTATGTGTATGTTATTGTGTAGGGGTGAGCCAACTCTACTCGGAGGGTTTGAAGAAACGGATTTTTAGAAAAGACCAACTTGAAAAGGAATACCAAAATCTTTGGCCAGATGACGGAAATTACACAAGAGACTCGAAATGTACGATTGATTACTTTCATATTATGGAAAAAAAATGCTGAGCTTGAGCTCAAAAGTATACCAATTTTTGCCTCTCTCTCTCTCTATCTCTTGTGTCGCTTTTCTAATGACAGTTTTAAAATTAAATGAATCCAAGAAATTGCTGTTTATTATCCAAGTGTCAAGCTAGCGTAATCTTCGTTTTCTTGCTAACTCGTTGTTATCCACCCAGCATCATTTTCTTTATTCGTACCAAAGAATGGACATAATCTGTTTTATGATAGAGCTTTGATCCTTGATATCGAGATGCTTTTAAAGTTTGGTTTATAAGAACTGCCTTCACGTATGATGTAATAATATGCAGTATTGATGTAAAAAGGATTTTTTTGTTGTTAAAGTGCATATAAATTTAGTAGAGCTTGTTAAATTATTTTTAGTTCAATGAAATTCAATAATAACATGAATGATAATAATTAGTATGTAAATTACATCACACACATATTATCAATAGTTACTGCTGCTGTCGAAAAAATACCTGCACAGTTTAAAAAAAGGTTCATCAAGCTCAGCAGTAACAAAAACAGTCACTAACTTTTGAACCTCAACTTGTAATTAATACCAATGCAAGTATGTAGTTTATTTTGTTTTCATTAAATATTATTTTATTGATGATAATGAATTCGCATGAAATTTCATGATATTTCAACTTTCAAATGCCTGTTAGCACACTTCCTGTTTACTTTAGCTTTTCTTGAAGACAAACAGCATGTTCATGCAAAAGTAAATGCTTATAATAAGTAGCAGTTACTGAACAATAGTAGTTACTAATCAGAAACTACGCTGCTCAACGATATAGATAGATTGATTAGCAGTTGAATATCTGCTAAACTGGCTAATGCAAATTTATTCAGGGTTTTAATCCTAATCTTGAACTTTTTTGAATTGAATTTTTGTTGAGCAGAGAGGAGATGACGACTGATATGACTGCAGCGCCAATTGTCGAAGCAAACTGAATTGGAGGAAGCAAAGAAGAACGATCGGCTGCGCATCAGAGTTCGACTCGTCAGCATTATCATTGTCAGCGAATCCTCAACTATCTAAATCTTCCACGGGTGGTGGGAAATCATCATCCCTTTCCAAACACTGACCAAACCTGGCATATTTGTATTGATATCTCCTCTATTGTATTGCGTATTGCGTCGACGAACAACACCCCTTTCCTTGCAACGAACAAGTGTTGAATGTCGTGTAAAAGTTGGCGAATTGAATATCTACGTATACACGGAAAGCAAGCATTTCCATGTTATTTTGTTAGTAGTGCGAGGCAATCATGCTATGATGGTATGACATTGCAACTGGTCCTTAGTCTTGCTGTGATTTGCTGTGCAATGTATTTCACCTTTTTAATCAATTATAAATGTCACACTATCTCATTATTGCTCATGAGCAGGTCTCACTGGTCGCCATATTATACAAAACATTGAGTTATAAAAGAAACTTGACCATGACTTGGCACAACACTTCCGCATCAATCTTCTCAGCTTCCGTTTCGTCCCTCTAACCAACAAGTCTAAATCAGCATTCATTATACATTCATAATATTGTACTTCTACTGGAGTTAAAACATCGAAAAAGTTTTTGAAGATGTAATTGGTAAAGACGCTTATTGCAGAGAGAGGGGAGCAGTCTAAGTTTATCAAATATACATACAATACATCTCTACAGGAATACGAAATCAATGTTTGTTTTAATGATTAATGACGGGTTATTTTAACCAACCCATTCCTGTCGATATCTTTGGTTTCTACAAAGCTTACAGCTTGTTTATTTTCTGACTGCTGAATATGGCAAATAGGTACGTCCGCACAACGAGTTTCTTAAACCCTTTTCTAGCACTGCTATTTTTAAGTACTACTTGACAATCTGAGAGGGCAGAAGAGGGAGACAGCTTGCACACCTTAATGATTTAATAGTATGTAATGAAAAATTACTCAAAGCAATCATATTAGCAACCATTCGATTTGTTTTGCTTTTCATCATCAAAACATTTTTGCGCTGGTGGGTTATGGATCCTATTGCAGAAGGGCTAGAAAGATCTAAAAGAAAAAATGCTGTTCAAAGTGGCATCATTTAATTAAAGTGCCTATATATTTTCTTCTACAAATGTTTACCTCATCATTTATCACATGTTACATTTACAGAAAATACAATACACTCCAACATACGCCGTTGCTATTTGGCTACCACCGACCGAAATCAATAACTAATCAAATATATCCTTAACAATTTTTATCCATAATTTAACTTTGATTCATATCCGCGTTTCAAACCCATTCATTGTTTGCGACAATTATTCATTTCCCGACATAATTCGAGTAATATTTGGAAATGACAATTCGATGGTATAAGACTAAAATGAAGGAAGCAAAAAATATGTAAGTCCCCCCAGGTGCCAAGCCAGCACACAACATTAATAAGTACTTGTTCTTTTTGATCAAGGGCGTGAAAAGGCGTGGCATTAAGGGATGGGGAGTGGTGATAAGTAAAATGACAATGGAAACTTAGTGTCAATTCCACAAAATCAAAATGTAAAAGAATCCTTCTTCGCCGTAATGTTGGGTGTGTAAAGACACACACGTCGCCAGCACAAGGATATTACTTATTGTTATGTACTGTTCGCTCGCTAATTCTAATCTAAGAGACTTTTTATGGTAATAATGATGAACCAATGTATGAGTGTTATAGAAAAGTTGTACACTGTCATCATACATTATTACTCAAAAGCTTTATTTTTATACACAATCTTAATTACGCGTAAATTTACGACAAAGATACAAGAGAACACTCATAATAATATATGCAAGCTGTTTTCTTTAGTGAGTAGAATATGTACCTTTGTATAATATTACAATTTACAAGCCATTACTTACAGTCCTCACAACTTTACAGCAATTATCATTGTTGTAGTTGTTGTAGCGTTCACATCTTCGATAAAGAAACCAGTTTTTTGCAAAAGGATCCATCAAAACCGAATTTACTGCTTGTTCAGTCTGCAAGGACGAATGCACGTTAGATAGGAGAAAAGGAAGGAAAGAGTAATGACTTTGTCACTTAAACCGTCTCACGAAAATCAAGTGTCCCGTCCTGCCTAATTACACATTTCACAAAGTAAAAGCCGTTTCACATATTATACTTTCGTGTTCCTATATAACCTATCTTTTGTTTTGAACATAGGTACATAATTATGCTGCAATGCGATCTCCCTTCCTGTACAATCCATTCACGCCATTAGATATACAATATATAATGACAATGACTTTTAGGCTTCTTACAACACGATAATCACACTTTCTCCATTTCAAATTCCCTCATGTTAGTACGTTATAAGAACTGTTCACTTGCCGCCACTATTCGTTTAGAGAGAAGAGATGGAAGTATTTAACAACGGTTGTTTCTGTCTAATTTTTGTGCAAAGGATTTTTATTCAAACCTGCTGAGATTACATGCAATTGCAAATTTTATAGTAGTGTACAAAAGAGATATGGAAGGGAGTGAGATCTATATGATAGGCCTTACCTTTTTTGAGTTCTGCTTTCTCCAATTCCAACCTCATAAATAATACACGGCAACTTTAAGTCGAGTAGTTCTTAACAAGATGATTCAAGTCCAGTACGACAAGGTCCATTTCCAAGCTACCAAAGTAATAATTATGCATAATATGAAATTTGTAGTGAAAATGTGCTCACAAAGAATATTTGCTTAAGAGCCCGCAACCCGATGAGTAGTCAGTATAATATATAATTGTTGATAGTTTGGCAAGAATTTTGTTAGCCTTGTTGTGTGTACTACTTAAGTCAAAAGAGGGAATAACAAGCAAAGGAAAGGTGATGTGTATAAAAATGCAAATATGCATGGGAAAGACGGAGAGTGTCTTGAGTATCCAAATATTTAGCTTTAAAATGTAAATGATTGGCAAAAACGAACAAAGAGTTCGGTATTCCGTTTTCTACTACTACTACTACTATAGACGCAATTCGAAGAATAATAATCATCCAAAATCCTTTCTACCCATCGTGCTCGTGTTGTAGAGGATGTAACCGTCAGTGAACAATGATAAAGTTAAAAATAAATATGAGAAATTTTTCTAGACATATACGGTAGGAGATAGATTTACCAGTACTAGTTTTAACTGTAAGGAAATGAATACAATATACTATACACGTTGTTTATGTTTTTATACCTGCCTGCAGCAAGCAACCTGGATTATTACGTAACTAATTAACTATTGACTAGTCAATGTAAAGTTGTACTATATTGTTACCGTTGACATATGATACATATACTACGCTGTACTCTCTATACAACTATGTACTTCTTACGCAAATGAACTACTTACAAAAATGCAAATTTATTACTACCACTGTACTTACAACATACATGCAAAACATGTCCTCTAATGATCATGTAATAATAATCTTAAGTACTCCTACATAGCGAACTAGCTCTAAGTCAATAATTATTACTATCTACATGCTACCAATGCTAATATGCGGTGTATTGAAACGATATATATTTCGGTCACGCAGTCCAGCAAACAGCTCTCATGTACCGAGAAAACAAAAATAATAACACTTTTTATCTATTTCGTTATTCTACGTCAGTCAGTGTCATCATCACATCACATCGTAAATATATTTATCTACCATACTGCTGCAATACGAACGACATTCAAAACAATCCATATTATTAGTGGAAATTCACTCGTAACACAATGTCTCTAAAATGTTGTTATCATGCATTATGGAGCACAAAAACACAATGCAGAGAGAGAGAGAGCCAATATAAAAGAGTCGTTTGAAATTTGCAACTCGCTCAGCTCACTTCCTTTTACGTTCCATTTTTCGAGCAACAAAAAGAATTGGACACGGTTCACAGTTAATAACGCTCTTTCTTTTTAACAGACTTTCCATCAGTGCGAATTGACAAGAGAGAAAGCTATTTTTACTTTCCCTGTCTTTACATTGCCTCTTCTATTGATACATGCAAACATACATACACATACGAACACACACAGACAAAACACTTTCTTCTATTCCATTCCTTACAATGATTCTATTTTCGTTACGCAATAATTTCTAACAATAAGACTAAGACTTAATCAACAAAACATCACATCCTGCCCAGCCTGTTTACCTTTTTAAACTCTACTAGTTAAAGAGAAAAAGTGTTAAATTATTGTTAAATATTAGAACGACTTTATACATTATATAGCTTACAGGAAAACGATACAGTAACACACAAAGAAAAAAACAAGTTTAATCATCAAAAATCAAAAAGTCCCACACGCCTTGTATAGATTTCTACTACGCCTTCTATCAATTTGTACAAGTTACAGAGAGAAAAATGAACTACCACCTAACATTGTGCATAAATTATGTAAGAAAATAATAGACACACTATATACACGTTTACAAACTCACGTAAAGTCTAAAAAAAAAGGTTAAATGTACTTCAACTGATAATTGTAATACCTTCTATCACTACATATTAAATACAGCCTTTTTTCTAACCCTTGTAATGCTATAGTAGATAATTCAGATACAGAACCATAAAACAAACAAGAAAAGTTTCCTTCCTTCCTTCCTTTTTATTTCAATTTTTCAATTATCAGACTGGGGAATAGATCCCCTTATGTTTTAATCATTTTGCCCAGTACAGCTAATAAAAAATGAAAACTAAAGTATTGCCGTGTATGTATAAATTTTAGACAAATTATCGACAATGAAAATTGTTCGATTTAACTGCAAAATTCTCAACAAAAAAAAACTTTTCCGACTGGCCAACGGCTGAGCGTCATATCCTCAGATTTGATAACACAAATAATTGGAACACTTGAAAAGTCGCTACAGAACAAAAGTGAACCTTCCTTTAGGGAATACAGCAAATATTTTGCAGAGTAGTAATTTGAAAAATGGAACGATCATATTTAAAATATTTATCTTGAATAGTGTATGTTTAGGATTTAATTCAATTTTCCGATTTTCCATCATTTAAAAAAAGAAGCTTTGTTTACTAAGGATAGAAACTCGCCTGTACGTGACAGTTTTTTAATTTGGAATTTGAAAAAATTGAAACGGAGTTGCTGGAAGCTGATGAAAGCTAAGCTTTAGTAAAACACACAAACAAAGAGATGTACACTCCCCAAATCAAAACTGTAGGTTAATTCATGATCATAAGTTTAAAAAGTATAACAAACGACAAAAGTCCCAGTCGTTGTCCCATAAAATGACCATATTATGTATGTATAGTGTATAGAGAGATTATTTGACAATGAGTGTACAGTACTGACAGAGAAATTCTACTGTTAGCTTCACTTTTGCTTTTACTGGTGACAAAAAAAAGTGCACAAATTCCTATTATGCTCTTAAAATAGTGGTAGAACAATTGCATTCGCATTCCCAAAAAAAAAATGGCAGACGAGGCTTTGTTTCTAATTCTGGGCTTACAGTTGTAGATGAGATGAGCAGTCAAATTTTGAACCTATTCTCCCTGATGAAAATGATAACATCGAAGCAATACTATGTAAAACACAGTCAAATTTTGGTCAAAGTTGTAAATGAATAAGAAATTCCAATTTTTTCAATTTGTATCCTTACAAGAGACAAAGTTAAGTGCACCATTGTAATTGTGTAAAAAACAAAAATTAAAAATGTGTAGATACAATAATCAGAGCGGCATAAGAAAAGAAAGTTTTTCTAAAAACTTGCCAGTTAAAAAGAAATCCCAGCATTGGACCTTTCTGCTTCAAACGTTAGGGATATGTAAAAGGAGGGGGGCAAATGTTACGTAAAGATATTAAAATATACAATACAAATACTGACATCCAAAATAATATAAATGGTCTACTAAACCTAAATTATATCTTAATTATTTCCACCAATGAATTCCACGTAAAAAGCGAAGCGAACATTTTTTGACAAAGACATACGAATAAAAAATTTGAATAAAACAGGATAATATGGATTCGCTTTAATTTTTACTGCCTTACTAACGATTGTTAGCAGAAATATATATCGCCACTACTTTATAAACAACGTAAAGAAAATCCAGAAAACATTCTAGCCACCCACACTGTCACCCTTTTCTCCTTCAAACGATGAGTGTACAGACGAGCAGAGTTATATCTTTTGTTCTCGTACTTGTGTCCTGTTTGTTGAGCAGGTTGAGTTGCTGCTGTTTGCGTTGGAATCAATTTTGTGTCTCGAGTTTCTTTTCGAGCTGGAAGGCTCAGTCAGTTGTAATTTTGGTGATGCTGACAGAATATTAGGCAAAATCTTTGCAACCTTTCCATTTTAAAGATGTACACACTTGCTGAAAGATTGCTTCTTGTTAAACTAAATGATATAAAGACAGCACCCATCTATGGATCCTTTTTGTTCCTATTTCCTTTGTCTAGCAAATAAATAACTGAGCAGAATTGAGACATGAGGAAGTGCTGTTACTCCGCCGGCATCACCTTTCACCTATCATCTATACCTTATACAGAATACATTTTAATGTAAATTTATAAAAAAATTGTAGCTTATTCTCGAACAATTTGTAAGAAAGCATTTTCTTAAAGAATCAAAAACTTTGCACATTACAACGAGGTGCTTACAAAACTCATTATTTATTGTGATTCCATCTGTATGTAAGTCCATTTACGTAGCTGTTAGAGTCTATATAAACATATACATAAATAAATACAAAATACATTTACATTACATACAACGTGAAAGGAAATTGATACAACTTCGTGTTCGTCTATGAATCTTGATGAGTGAATTATATTCATGCTATATAAAATACGTGAAGGAGGAAGAAGCTATTTAACAAGGGAGTTTAAAAGGGGGAAAGTAAGAAGAGAAACTACAAGATGTTTTTACGTTTGTTTGTTATTATAAATTATAATTGTAATACGTTAGTTACTGATTAACTTACGATTTAAATTACTACCTGTCTTGGACAGAGTGTCCGCCCAATCAAACCAATTTTTATGCTGCTGATGATGCTGAAAACTACTGTAATTTCTCGATCATTATTGTGTTGCTATTTATACTACATCTAAACATATTCTAATGACTCTATATACACGTACTACTACTACATACATTACATACAACATACAAACTATATGAATGGAAATATATATCTAATTATACAATTCTACTTGTACTTACATTGTCATATGAGCATCTTATATACAATTAGATAGCCTAGTAAAACAAATTGCATTATTATGATGGTTTTAGGCTAAGTTTACTGAATCGATTATTATTACCATTATTACACATGCAATATTTTGTGCGAAACAACAACGAATAATAATAAAAATAATAAATGCATGGTACACTGTAATCAAATAATTTTACACATTTTTACTATTCATATTCATCCCAACTTTCTTAACGACATACATGGACCTTTGTGTATGACCACAGAATTTTATCATTATGCATGACGATCAATTTAAATCTCCATCGGTTATTAGTCTACTGCCCAAAAGATCTTTTCTGGAACGTAATTCGGTACGGTAAGTTCAATGAGAAACGGGAAGGTTGAGTTGCATAATGTGACATGTGATGAATAGCTACCATGAACAAAGATTTTATAAACGTTTTGACAGGTTTTACTTGGATTTAATGAAGCCATATAATTAAGATTGCGTTCAGGACTGACGATGAGGTATTGGTCTTAAATAAGGATCTGGTCAGACAAAGCATTGACTTTGACATTGACATAAAAGCATGAGTGCGGTGCGGGATACGTAGCAGCATCAGTTCCTAGTATACGATTACGATATACCGAATTTTAAAAGCATGAATGCTAAAAGTTTCATAATTTGATTCAACTTTGGCTTATTAATATATGCATAAGTTTGTTTTCAGGATGAAAGTTTCTCGAAAGAATAAATAATGTTAAATGCTTACGTAATTTAAACTTGCGGTCACCGTTTTATTAAAATTATCTTAACAGACTTGTTTTACATTAATTTTTGAGTTAAATAAATTCCTGGAACAACATGATTTTTTGAATATTTTGAGGCACAACCAGTTAACAACTAGTTTTACTTGTGTTGAACACACGAGCGAGCTATAATGCTTCATCAGTTCAGAAGTAATTAATATACAGAAGAATACATATATAGTCATTTGTTAAGTCATCAGAGTCAATAATGCAGTGTAAATATCAATTTTATTATCTGAAGCATCCTTTTATGGTTTAAATAGTGACATTCTGACAATACATTTTCTTGGCGAAATATTTATGGCAATCTCCCATTTTTATTGGACATCAAGTTTTAGTACTGATACCAGGGTTGTTTCCGAACCCATCTCATCCTAACACCAGCATCCGTTCTGATTTTAATGGATGCAGCCTCCGCTGCACGAACTGTTTCCTTAACAGACTGCATCAGATTTTGTGCATTTCCAACCAGCATTTCAGTAGCTTCACGATCTTCTTCAGTACCTATAGCGTAAATAAATATTCTCATGTAATTATATTTCTCTTGCAATATAGATATTTCTACTACGATAAAAAAATATATAACTACTACTACGACTAAGAGAGCTTTTTTATATACGGAACAGGAAATTGGCAGTTATTTGGCAAACCATGCAAACACTATTGGGGTCCTATATGTCAAAATCACAACAATAAACGGGTAATGGGTTCCCAAAAGGAAATGTCTTAAGGCATACATTTGACATTTAGAAATAACAATCTTCAGTGTGTATAGTATTTTTGGTTTTGTTTGCGATGGAACAGTATCCAGTCTTTGAAACGATCAATTGACTCAATTGATCAAGAATAAAAGAAAAAAATTAGCCATTTATATTTTAAAATCAGTGATCTCGTGATATAGGACAACCCCGAGGGATCTAGTAATTGATGGAAAATATTACTTTTAACAGGCTAAAAGCAGGAAGCAGACGCAAAACTACTTAATTTGTACTATAACTAATGGGAAATAAGCGTTATTATATCTTGCAAAATGTAGTAATAATACTAATAAGACATAAATATAAATACTAACTAAAACTCCAGGGTCTTACTGTTTATATGAAAATTACACATGTCATGAGTCATGATACACGGTGATGCCTATAAACAGTAACACCATCGAGTGTACCTACGAATATGAAAAGTATCATCCTTTCAAAACTAACTCACTTCGTCCAATCCGTTTAGCTGAACAAAGTTGTGATGTCAAAAATTAACGTGACACGACATATCACAGCCAACACAAGTTTTTACCGATTTAACAGGCAGCATGAATCAAAGAAACAACGGAAAAATTGCGACAAAATTCATACCACATTATTAGTTAGTAAGAATTCAAAAACTTAGAGTGTCATGTTGTGACTAAATGAATGAAAGCAGAGTTTAAGTAGAGATAAATCATAATGCTTGCTTTGAGTTCGATATGAATGCATGTGTGTTGTGTATTGCTGTAACAATGATCTCAACAAATCACTTATTACTACATGCCATGTAAAAATTTGGTTGCACCAAAATTGGAATGTTGAATTTAGACAGTCCATACTAATGATAGTTGTCTTCATTCGCACAAACCTTATATTGGCTAACAGTAGCACAACATCATGGCCTAAAAGAATGTAGGAAGTGAAAGTTATATGGTGGAGTGGAAAGTGTAATAATAATCATGCACAAATGAACACTCTTGGAATAAACAGTGTAATACCAATAAAATACATTATTATCATGCGAACTGATTGCGATCTCTATAATAGTCTCATCTACTGCTTCGTCGCACCTGAGACAAACGAAAGACTTACAGTACAAGTACGAACACACGCTAAATATATTATGTAAAACCGAAGAATAACTAACAATGTACTGGCGGAAGAGAGAAGAAAGTACATAAGTGAGAGATTAATACAGTATATATGCACAATCAAGATATTTCATGCTTCTTTTAACTCAACCATAGGCTTTTCAGTCGTAAAACAACGTACTAAAGTTTCCAGATCACAGGTCAAAAGATCAAACTAGTTAAGACAATAAAACTAAAACGTTGTATTCTAGTAAAATAAGAAAGTTGACGGAAGACTATTGTCATTGCTTGAAAATATTTACCCCCTAATACTTCAGCGTCAATTCGCCTCGGGATTACATCTGTCAAAAATTTCAGACAACAAAATAGCACATTTATACACAGAAGATTAAGATTCTATTCAACACTTTACGTTATAAGATGGACACGGATTTCCAGGCTCCAAATACATATATCGAATTATCCAATTTAATGTGATAGCTTGCAACAAATTTCTTTTTTGGAGTTGTTATTGTAATTAGTTATAATTTGACAAGTTGGTTGAAAAATATTAATTGACTTTTGATTCCAGAACCTGAACTGCATCTAATCTCCGCCTTACACAACTGTGTATTATTTCGATGAAAAATGTTGGTTTAGAAATGAGGAACTCTAATAGACAGCTTAATACATTCAGCTACTTCATAACTTGTTTCTAAAATCCCCTTTTACTACTCCAATGCCGTAATGTTGTACTTACAAAGTTTAGAGTAAAAGCTAATTCCCCTTAGTAGTAGATAATGTTTAATATGTCAATTAGCTTTGGCTAATTTATAGGCTCTTACCTTGTGCACCAAGCATTGTAGCCTTAACAGTGGATAGAATTTTCAACTGGGTGCCAATTGTAGGTATTCTTTCACAGACTTGAAGAAGGTTCTGAAAATACAAAAAGGGGGTACACATGACAGACTTCTTGATTTGGCCAACTTTAATGCTAAGTTGGCGAGGTCATACCGTTCTCATTCTTTTGTCGGTACAATCTCTCGCAAGTTCTTTGGCAAGTCGCGTGACTTCTTCGGAAGCCTCTGCAATTTCTTTGGCACACGCTATCAAGTCCTTCTTGGTCCCACCTTCACCTCTGACTAGCTGACTCAATCGAGCCATCAACAGAGCCATTCGCTTGGCTGCAGCAACAATTTCGTTGTCTTTGCTCGACCACTGCCGAACTTCTTGGTGAAGACCATGTGCAGCCATCTAAAAAAAACAATAATAAAATTGTTTCAACTTGCTGCATAAAATAAATCATTAAAGTTGGAACATAATCTTACCATGATTGGCTGATTGGGTTGTGGGGCTTGCATGAACATATCATCCTCGTCATCCGTTTCTGGCGGTGGAGGTGGTCGGGGTGGAGCGATTTCACCACTTGGTGGTGGTGGTCGTTGTGGAGGTTGCTCTACGTGTTTAAATAAGCATACAAATTATTTAAAGCTTTGAAGTAGAATAAAATAAAATAACAAAACACTACAAGCTAACCTGAAGAAGAAAGGTAAAGTCTGCTCATATCTGGAGGAGGAGGAATTTCAGGGGCTCTATGAGACGGAGAAACAGTGACAGCTTTTCTTATTCCAGAAACGGCAGACAAAAGCTGAAAATGCAAGTATGGATTATGGATAATATGATATTACATTACAGGTTTTGTACACGTTTAACTAAAGAAAAACTAAATCTTACGTCCTCATTCCTTTGACGCCACTTGGACGCAGCCAACGGATCCGTAATGTTGATAGCAACATCTTTCGCGGCGTGGACCATTGGAGGGACGGCTACAAATAAAAAAGAAAATCGTTCACTAATGGTAAACGGAGAACTATAAGCTGATATCGGCATATGCATAATAATAAATTACTGACTTTGTTGAAGATTATCTGCGGCATAGGACACATCACGGACAAACTGCGGATCTTCCGAGTTGTCAGCTTCCTGTCTGGCCACCATAAGAACTCTGTTTGCGAGTCTCGCAACAGAGCTCGTATTGTCAACCATTTTGGGTGGCTGCTGAGCTCGAATAGCATCTTCGCATAAAACAGTATGTTTTTTGATGGCATCCTCTGACTGCTGCATAAATTGACCTGAGTCAATGGCTTCGTCGCAAAGATTTCTAACTCTTCCAATACTGTCAGAATACTGTGCTCTCAAATTCTCAAAATGCTCGTTAGCCGCTTGATTGTCATGATATGCCATTCGAATCCGACCAGCGTTAATTAACTGTGGTGTCAAACTCTCCACCTGTGCAGCACCAGCCAACAGACTTTCTGCCAACTTTTTGTTATCTCCGCATCCTCCTGCAGCAACCATCCGTGCGGTTTTTGCAGTCCTGCCAGAAAACGTCTGTAAGGCCGAAGCTTTGTTCAGAAAGTTCTGTTCTCTTCCTGGAACACCTTCTTGAACATGTACAGCATCAGTGAACTGCTTCAGGGGACTGACAGTGTCAACAAAATCCTCTACCACTCGGTTGACCACTGCGTATTGAATCCTATTCTTCAAATCTCCCAATTTATGAACAAGCTGTCCAGCAATGGCTTGTGCTGTTGCAGAGTTTCCATCCCCTCTTCTGCACAAATCTCCAAGCTGATGCAGGAGTGAGTCAACCTCGTCGCTCAAGTTTAATAGCTCTGCTTTGTGAATTCCAGGTAGTCCATCGGCCACTTTACGTGCTTCGTCTACAATCAGAGAAATAGCTCGTTGTCCAAGACCTCGGTCATCTGCACCGGGATTAGCAAGCCATCGCCGTGCTTGTTCCAAACGTCCGGTCACAGTGTGCGCTGGTTGAAGAATTCCAGAGCGCTCAGCGTTCGTTACGGCTCGAAGAACAACGCCATCCAACTCGGCCAGTTTTTGTTCTATGCCACGTGCCAAACTCTCTGCTTGTGGAGAGTCTCCCTGACCAGCTTGACGGAGCTCGCAAAGCCCATCTGTCATGGAGTATATGTCTCCACACATTTTGCGAATGGGCTCGCGATCTTGGGGAAGACAGTGATCCGAAATCTTTATTGCTTCGTCAAGAATTCCTCGCACTGATTTTTCACCAACTCCACCCCTCAAAGCCCGTGGATCCTATTTAAAATCAAATTTTTATATTGACTTACAGATTGAATGTATAGAGATGGTAAATTGAGGAGATAATATAATGTTCATACACGTAGCCAATCCCTCGCGGCCTGCATTTTGCTATCAATTATTGCAAGCGCTCTTTTAAGGCCAGTCATGGTATCGGCATCCCATTCCTCCTCATCGTACGTTGTCAACTGGAGAACCCGAATAATTTCGTTAATCTCATCAGTCATCCTTTGTGCTAAGTAGTCTCGGTTTACCCCAGCCTCATCGCTACCCTTGCCACCTATTGTTTTATGATTTTAACATTACAGCTCTTTTTCAGTAAATTGGAATTGAATAAAGGATAAATGCAATTGAGAGCTAGATCTAAGATCTACCTTGTGAATGAATTTGAATGTAAATCTTCATGCTACAAATTAGAATAGGAGTAAGCGTTTTCACTTCCTCAAGGCATCTAATGAGAATGTCGCGATGAACTTGATGTGTCAGCTCCTTCTGGCGACTATCCACCTCTCGAGACACTTTACTCAGACATGGACTTAAATCTTTGACAAAACGGACCAAGTCTTCCAGAGTGTCAACTACCTCTGCGACAGCCAAGTAATCCAAAACCCGTTTGCATTCTCTAATAATTTTTCTCACTTCCGACTCATCAAAGCATAGTAAAAGTGCAGAAGTTCCCTGTAAAATTCCTCTCGAGCCTTCAATTAATTTTTTCCTTGCGGGTTGAGAAAATGGATCTAGCTTTAGCATGGCTGAAGCCTCCTCCAAATGTTTCGATGCCATTTCAACCCTTTGGAGAGCCGCAGGCATGTCTTGACGTAGAATGGCATCGTCCGAACTTTGAATTGTTTCGCGACCAACTTTAACCAAATTCGCTACTGCTCGGCTCACTCCAAACACAGGTTTCTCCAAGTCTGGCATAGCATTTCCATCTTCCGCTTCTTCATGGAGAATGACGAGTCGAGAGACCTGAAACAAATTATCATTAGCATTATAGCTTCAGTTGAAATAAAGCAATCGAATCGAGAACTTATTAATTTGATGCCAACATAAATCTTTCACTTTGAGTGACTGCTGGAATCGTTTAACTCTAGTCCTACTTTTGATGTTCTACTACAGTTCTACCAGAGGCCTTACGTCTTATGCCTAAGATTTTGAGGAGCTCTAATAACTTCTTCTAGATATTTACATATGGGTTAAACATTGTACACGCACGCATTCGCATGCATTCGCTTCACGCATTCAATTGGTTGTTGTGGTCGTTCCTTTCATGTTAAAAATAGCTCTTTAGAAATCCCATCTCTTTT